>ONZH01026532.1:0-75137 GCA_900303285.1 Rhinella marina | reverse complement strand
AAAGGCTTTTTTTTTTTTTATATTTCTAGGTACACAGCCGTGTACTAACAGATCAGACGGTGTGTATGAACACTACGTATATACAATTATTTTGCAAGAGAACGCAAAGTACAGGTGCCAATGAAAAGGCTTTTTTTTTTTTTTATATTTCTAGGTACACAGCCGTGTACTAACAGATCAGACGGTGTGTATGAACACTACGTATATACAATTATTTTGCAAGAGAACGCAAAGTACAGGTGCCAATGAAAAGGCTTTTTTTTTTATATATTTCTAGGTACACAGCCGTGTACTAACAGATCAGACGGTGTGTATGAACACTACGTATATACAATTATTTTGCAAGAGAACGCAAAGTACAGGTGCCAATGAAAAGGCTTTTTTTTTTTATATTTCTAGGTACACAGCCGTGTACTAACAGATCAGACGGTGTGTATGAACACTACGTATATACAATTATTTTGCAAGAGAACGCAAAGTACAGGTGCCAATGAAAAGGCTTTTTTTTAAATATATTTCTAGGTACACAGCCGTGTGTACTAACAGATCAGACGGTGTGTATGAACACTACGTATATACAATTATTTTGCAAGAGAACGCAAAGTACAGGTGCCAATGAAAAGGCTTTTTTTTTTATATATTTCTAGGTACACAGCCGTGTACTAACAGATCAGACGGTGTGTATGAACACTACGTATATACAATTATTTTGCAAGAGAACGCAAAGTACAGGTGCCAATGAAAAGGCTTTTTTTTTTTATATATTTCTAGGTACACAGCCGTGTACTAACAGATCAGACGGTGTGTATGAACACTACGTATATACAATTATTTTGCAAGAGAACGCAAAGTACAGGTGCCAATGAAAAGGCTTTTTTTTTTTATATTTCTAGGTACACAGCCGTGTACTAACAGATCAGACGGTGTGTATGAACACTACGTATATACAATTATTTTGCAAGAGAACGCAAAGTACAGGTGCCAATGAAAAGGCTTTTTTTTTAAATATATTTCTAGGTACACAGCCGTGTACTAACAGATCAGACGGTGTGTATGAACACTACGTATATACAATTATTTTGCAAGAGAACGCAAAGTACAGGTGCCAATGAAAAGGCTTTTTTTTTAAAATATATTTCTAGGTACACAGCCGTGTACTAACAGATCAGACGGTGTGTATGAACACTACGTATATACAATTATTTTGCAAGAGAACGCAAAGTACAGGTGCCAATGAAAAGGCTTTTTTTTTAAAATATATTTCTAGGTACACAGCCGTGTACTAACAGATCAGACGGTGTGTATGAACACTACGTATATACAATTATTTTGCAAGAGAACGCAAAGTACAGGTGCCAATGAAAAGGCTTTTTTTTTTTATATTTCTAGGTACACAGCCGTGTACTAACAGATCAGACGGTGTGTATGAACACTACGTATATACAATTATTTTGCAAGAGAACGCAAAGTACAGGTGCCAATGAAAAGGCTTTTTTTTAAATATATTTCTAGGTACACAGCCGTGTACTAACAGATCAGACGGTGTGTATGAACACTACGTATATACAATTATTTTGCAAGAGAACGCAAAGTACAGGTGCCAATGAAAAGGCTTTTTTTTTTTTATATTTCTAGGTACACAGCCGTGTACTAACAGATCAGACGGTGTGTATGAACACTACGTATATACAATTATTTTGCAAAGAGAACGCAAAGTACAGGTGCCAATGAAAAGGCTTTTTTTTTTTTTTATATTTCTAGGTACACAGCCGTGTACTAACAGATCAGACGGTGTGTGTATGAACACTACGTATATACAATTATTTTGCAAGAGAACGCAAAGTACAGGTGCCAATGAAAAGGCTTTTTTTTTAAAATATATTTCTAGGTACACAGCCGTGTACTAACAGATCAGACGGTGTGTATGAACACTACGTATATACAATTATTTTGCAAGAGAACGCAAAGTACAGGTGCCAATGAAAAGGCTTTTTTTTTTATATTTCTAGGTACACAGCCGTGTACTAACAGATCAGACGGTGTGTATGAACACTACGTATATACAATTATTTTGCAAAGAGAACGCAAAGTACAGGTGCCAATGAAAAGGCTTTTTTTTTTTATATTTCTAGGTACACAGCCGTGTACTAACAGATCAGACGGTGTGTATGAACACTACGTATATACAATTATTTTGCAAGAGAACGCAAAGTACAGGTGCCAATGAAAAGGCTTTTTTTTTATATATTTCTAGGTACACAGCCGTGTACTAACAGATCAGACGGTGTGTATGAACACTACGTATATACAATTATTTTGCAAGAGAACGCAAAGTACAGGTGCCAATGAAAAGGCTTTTTTTTTAAATATATTTCTAGGTACACAGCCGTGTACTAACAGATCAGACGGTGTGTATGACAACTACGTAATATACTAATTATTTTGCAAGAGAACGCAAAGTACAGGTGCCAATGAAAAGGCTTTTTTTTTTTTATATATTTCTAGGTACACAGCCGTGTACTAACAGATCAGACGGTGTGTATGAACACTACGTATATACATTATTTGGCAAGAGAACGCAAAGTACAGGTGCCAATGAAAAGGCTTTTTTTTTTTTTATATTTCTAGGTACACAGCCGTGTACAAACAGATCAGACGGTGTGTATAACACTACGTATATACAATTATTTTGCAAGAGAACGCAAAGTACAGGTGCCAATGAAAAGGCTTTTTTTTAAAATATATTTCTAGGTACACAGCCGTGTACAAACAGATAAGACGGTGTGTATGAACATACGTATTACAATTATTTTTGCAAGAGAACGCAAAGTACAGGGTGCCAATGAAAAGGCTTTTTTTTTTTCTATATTTCTAGGTACACAGCCGTGTACTAACAGATCAGACGGTGTGGTATGAACACTACGTATATACAATTATTTTGCAAGAGAACGAAAGTACAGGTGCCAATGAAAAGGCTTTTTTTTTTTTTATATTTTCTAGGTACACAGCCGTGTACAAACAGATCAGACGGTGTGTATGAACACTACGTATATAGCAATTATTTTGCAAGAGAAGAACGCAAAGTACAGGTGCCAATGAAAAGGCTTTTTTTTTTAAATATATTTCTAGGTACACAGCCGTGTACAAACAGATCAGACGGTGTGTATGAACACTACGTATATACAATTATTTTGCAAGAGAACGGCAAGTACAGGTGCCAATGAAAAGGCTTTTTTTTAAATTATATTTCTAGGTACACAGCCGTGTACTAACAGATCAGACGGTGTGTATGAACACTACGTATATACAATTATTTTGGCAAGAGAACGCAAAGTACAGGTGCCAATGAAAAGGCTTTTTTTTTTTAATATTTCTAGGTACACAGCCGTGTACAAACAGATCAGACGGTGTGTATGAACACTACGTATATACAATTATTTTGCAAGAGAACGCAAAGTACAGGTGCCAATTGAAAGGCTTTTTTTTTCCTATATTTCTAGGTACACAGCCGTGTACTAACAGATCAGACGGTGTGTATGAACACTACGTATATACAATTATTTTGCAAGAGAACGCAAAGTACAGGTGCCAATGAAAAGGCTTTTTTTTTTTTATATTTGTAGGTACACAGCCGTGTACAAACAGATCAGACGGTGTGTATGAACACTACGTATATACAATTATTTTGCAAGAGAACGCAAAGTACAGGTGCCAATGAAAAGGCTTTTTTTTTTTTTATATATTTCTAGGTACACAGCCGTGTACAAACAGATCAGACGGTGTGTATGAACACTACGTATATACAATATTTTGCAAGAGAACGCAAAGTAACAGTTGCCAATGAAAAGGCTTTTTTTTTAAATATATTTCTAGGTACACAGCCGTGTACTAACAGATCAGACGGTGTGTATGAACACTACGTATATACAATTATTTTGCAAGAGAACGCAAAGTACAGGGTGCCAATGAAAAGGCTTTTTTTTTTTTCTATATTTCTAGTACACCAGCCGTGTACTAACAGATCAGACGGTGTGTATGAACACTACGTATATACAATTATTTTGCAAGAGAACGCAAAGTACAGGTGCCAATGAAAAGGCTTTTTTTTTTTTAATATTTCTAGGTACACAGCCGTGTACTAACGATCAGACAGTGTGTATGAACACTACGTATATACAATTATTTTGCAGAGAACGCAAAGTACAGGTGCCAATGAAAAGGCTTTTTTTTTTTTTATATTTCTAGGTACACAGCCGTGTACAAACAGATCAGACGGTGTGTATGAACACTACGTATATACAATTATTTTGCAAGAGAACGCAAAGTACAGGTGCCAATGAAACGGCTTTTTTTAAAATATATTTCTAGGTACACAGCCTTGTACTAAACAGATCAGACGGTGTGTATGAACACTACGTATATACAATTATTTTGCAAGAGAACTCAAAGTACAGGTGCCAATGAAAAGGCTTTTTTTTTATATTTCTAGGTACACAGCCGTGTACTAACAGATCAGACGGTGTGTATGAACACTACGTATATACAATTATTTTGCAAGAGAACGCAAAGTACAGGTGCCCAATGAAAAGGCTTTTTTTTTATAATATATTTCTAGGTACACAGCCCGTGTACAAACAGATCAGACAGTGTGTATGAACACTACGTATATACAATTATTTTGCAAGAGAACGCAAAGTACAGGTGCCAATGAAAAGGCTTTTTTTTTAAATATATTTCTAGGTACACAGCCGTGTACTAACAGATCAGACGGTGTGTATGAACACTACGTATATACAATTATTTTGCAAGAGAACGCAAAGTACAGGTGCCAATGAAAAGGCTTTTTTTTTTTTTATATTTCTAGTACACAAGCCGTGTACAAACAGATCAGACGGTGTGTATGAACACTACGTATATACAATTTTTTGCAAGAGAACGCAAAGTACAGGTGCCAATGAAAAGGCTTTTTTTTAAATATATTTCTAGGTACACAGCCGTGTACTAACAGATCAGACGGTTTGTATGAACACTACGTATATACAATTATTTTTCAAGAGAACGCAAAGTACAGGTGCCAATGAAAAGGCTTTTTTTTTTCTATATTTCTAGTACACAGCCGTGTACTAACAGATCAGACGGTGGTGTATGAAACACTACGTATATACAATTATTTTGCAAGAGAACGCAAAGTACAGGTGCCAATGAAAAGGCTTTTTTTTTTTTTTTATATTTCTAGGTACACAGCCGTGTACAAACAGATCAGACGGTGTGTATGAACACTACGTATATACAATTATTTTGCAAGAGAACGCAAAGTACAGGTGCCAATGAAAAGGCTTTTTTTTAAATATATTTCTAGGTACACAGCCGTGTACAAACAGATAAGACGGTGTGTAATGAACACTACGTATATACAATTATTTTGCAAGAGAACGCAAAGTACAGGTGCCAATGAAAAGGCTTTTTTTTTTTCTATATTTTCTAGGTACACAGCCGTGTACTAACAGATCAGACGGTGTGTATGAACACTACGTATATACAATTATTTTGCAAGAGAACGAAAGTACAGGTGGCCAATGAAAAGGCTTTTTTTTTTTATATTTCTAGGTACACAGCCGTGTACAAACAGATCAGACGGTGTGTATGAACACTACGTATATACAATTATTTTGCAAGAGAACGCAAAGTACAGGTGCCAATGAAAAGGCTTTTTTTTTAAATATATTTCTAGGTACACAGCCGTGTACAAAACAGATCAGACGGTGTGTATGAACACTACGTATATACAATTATTTTGCAAGAGAACGCAAAGTACAGGTGCCAATGAAAAGGCTTTTTTTTAAAATATATTTCTAGGTACACAGCCGTGTACTAACAGATCAGACGGTGTGTATGAACACTACGTATATACAATTATTTTGCAAGAGAACGCAAAGTACAGGTGCCAATGAAAAGGCTTTTTTTTTTTTTTTTATATTTCTAGGTACACAGCCGTGTACTAACAGGTCAGACGGTGGGTATTTACACCTGGTATACAAAAAGGGTATTGCAGGCACACAGAACCCAGAACACTAGAGCCAAATAAACTGTATTTAAAAAAAAAAAAAAAATTCACAGCCGTATACTGCCAGATCAGATGGTGCATATACACACTAGGTATATAACAGGGTTTTGCAGCCAAAAAGAACGCAGAACAGTAGTGCCAAATATAGTTTTGTATGTAGCAGAGCACCTAATACACCACTAATGCCTCTCTCTGTCCCTACTCCAGCAGCTATCCCTGAATACAGCAACCGTTCTCTGCAGACTGTATATTGTAGTAAAGCTATCACTGTACTGCACTATAGTAGCCCTATAGTGTCTTTTAATCACGCTCCTGCCTGTCCAACAGCTAAAACCTATCTGTCCCTTCTCCAGCCTCTGTCCCTGACTAAGTTCACGCAGCATATGCGAACGAGCAGGAAGAGCTGAGTTTTTAATATTCGAGGTCACATGGTTTTTCCAGCCAATCCATGTAGACGCTGTTTACGCGCTGCCAGCGTGCTCCGCGGGCCTGTCATACCCCCCTGCATGTTGATTGGTGGAAAAAGAGCGCCAGGGAAGGTGGGAGGGGAAACGAATTCTAAGTGCGCCATCGCCGTTATACTCAATTGAAATCGAGTATGCCGAATAGCGTAGTATTCGATCGAATACCGGCTCGATCGAACACTACTCGCTCATCTCTACTGACAACCAAAGCCCAATTAAGAAACCATAGGTGATGCAGTGGTTGCAGGGCCTTCTGTGTCCTATAAGAAAAGAGTTGGACCAGTCCAGTTGTACTAACAACATTTCATAGTTAACAGGTCACGTTTCCAGCTACGTCGCTGCAGGGAACCTTATCATTTTTTCCAATCTCAGCATTCATTGTATAATAATGAGAAATGTCTGCTTCTCTGTTCTTCTTGATTACTTGCTTACTTTGATCTCAGTGAAGTTTACATAAAAATGGCATAATACAGTTTGTTCTATGTATCAGTAAAAGATCAGTCTGTTGACATAGCCTGATAAATGCTAGTCATTGTACTGCACACTCTTCTATTCAAAAGGAACTTGTAACCCTGGAATTAATTACTTCAACTTAATACAGTAAAAAAAACAACACAATTATTCTGCTGCTATACCTGTTTTATTTCATTTCTATATAATGCATGCATCTGCAGAACAAATTATATAGCAGCACCAACTTTATACAATAAATATAACATCTAGTAATGTTCTGTACAATTGCATGCTTAAATTGTCACTGTTGATTCAGGTAAATTTCCAGACCATTATATTACTGGTAATTCTGGACATTTTTAGAATTTTTACTTTTGTAGGACCACCTACTTTCAGATTTTATTTATTAAAAATTTTTAAAACCATGTGTGATTTTCTTTTTGCTTCACACATACTTGCTACTTTGTGTTGGTCTATCACAAAAAATGTCAAAAAGATACATTTAAGTTTGTGAGTGTAAAGTGAAAAAATGTGGAAAAGTTGAAGGGGTATGAATATTTTTTCAAGGCACTGTAGTTACCAAAGCTCTATTGTAGCACATGAGGCGTCAACACCGGATCCTTTGGGAATATACAACTGGCCAGAATTCCTAATCAGAACAAGTCTGTCTTCCTTCTAGTCCTCTTTGTGGTAGCCAACCCTCATCCCCAAGCAATACAATGTCTTTGTCATCATCATCACCTTCTATTTCTCCTGCTAAGACCCCTCTTTGTCCTCCACTCCATCATGAGACATCTATAACAGAATGTTTGGCCATGATAACGCTTGCCATGCCCCTAATGATTGCATCATGATGACTCCTACTTCAGCATTTATGGATCTCTTCCACCTCCTCCTCCATAGACACGCTCCTGTCCCCAACAGCAACAGGGCACAGCGTCGCTTCCACTTCCCCTCCTTCCTTTCACATGTGTCAAGTCAAGCATTGCCATGTGGTGTTTGGGCTGATCAGCCTGGGCGAGAGTAGCCACACAGGCAAGTAGTTGGTAAAGTACATGAAGCAGCAAACATCATCTGTCACTCCGCCGACTCCAACTGGGCAAGGTGGTAAGCGACAATGGCTGCAACATTGTGGCAGTCCTGAACCTGGGGGAAATAAAATATGCCCCCTCATTTACCCAGTGTCGGACTGGGATGCCTAGAGCCCACCAATAGAATTCATTCTGGGGGCCCACAATACAGCAACATGCAAATATCACCTGCTTACACAGAGGCAGACATCAGCAAGACACTACAAGATTGATTACGGTCTCTGCAACAACTTCAAAAGGTGGATCTCAGGGAAAAGAGGATACTGACTGGCCTGCCTCTATTCCTAGAGACTTAAGCTTCTGATGCATTGTTAATAAACTGGATAGTCTATCCAGTTTTTTATATTGATATAGGTTATTTGAGATGCTGTCCTGGTGGACTGGGGGCCCACCTTTGTCAGGGGCCCTCCGGGGGATTCCTCTGTGGGCCAGTCTTAGCCTGCATAACTATCTTCAGCTTAAAGAAGAACAAGGGTAGAGATTTATCATTCCCTGTGTGCCTGAAAAGTGGCATTAAAAAAGTCGCAGGTATGACTTTTTAAAAAAAATTGTTGCATCTGCACATTTCCGCCATCCTCATCACTTTTCTGAAAGATGGCGTAGCAAGGGCGGTAAGAGGGGCGTGGGCAGCCACTGCGACAAATTTATCTTCATGTACGCCAGTTTTCTGGCATGAATAAAGCCAGAAATCTATAGCAGCTCTGAGCTGTTGTAGATTTCTGGTTAGGCGCACAGATTGCAGTAGAATGTGCCAAATATATGACGAGGCATGCACCTTGTCATAAATTAGGTGCATTCTCCGGCAGTGCAGGGGATATCAAAACAAGCGCAAAAGGCTGCAGTCTTGATAAATCTACCCCAAAGAGTCCTGGAAATTATGATATGGCCCCAACAGCTGATCTTAACATCATCTAGTTTGTCTGAGATTACATGAAGAAACAGAAGGATCTGATCAAGCCTACATCCAGAGGATCTGGGGTTAGTTTTCCAAGATGTTTAGAACAACTTCCCTGCCAAATTCCTTTTAAAACTGTGTGCACGTCTACCTAGAAGAAGTAATGATGTTTTAAAGGGTGGTCACACTAAATATTTATTTTAAATTTCTCTTTTGTTCATTCACTTTGCATTTTTTTTAACTGATAAAAATAAGCGCTTCTATTTTTTGGGGGACCGGGCTCCTTGATTACAGATCGGAACAAGTTGTGCCTCCTGTTCATCGATGGGCCAGTTACCACCACTTGTTGCACACTGAGAGGGACAGAATTCCTGGACTGAGAGATTTTGGTTTATCAGTATGGCAGGTCACTACGCACCAAGATGTCAGCATTGTTCAACATTGCATGTCAATGACACAGTGGGTCCATACCTGCTGCATTACTCCACCCATCCAAGCAACCAACCCATGCAGAACCTAGCCACAATTGCATTAGTCCTTTCACATTCACCATGCACAACTTTGTTCATCTGCAGAACCCAGGCATGTTTCATTTTTTTAGGCTGCAGGTGGAGAATACTCTTTGGATGAAAAGGATAGTCCTTCAGTTATGCGTGATTAAACCATCACATCCTCACAAGTAAGAATTGTTTGTAATTACAGATTCAAGTAATAGTGGTAATGGCATTTTGACAGGATGCAATATAAATGCTGATACATGCATACCTACACCTACATCTGTCTCCAGAACAAGGGTCCCTTGTACACTTTTTTTACTTACTGCCCTTCTTGGTGTGAAACAGGTGATTGCGCAACGACGTATACATGGAGTGAATGCATTTATCTGTGTTTGTGGTCCCACTGGTGCACGCTAACCTAAGCTGTATGCCAGTTTTCTGGCTAGTAAAAGCAATTTTCCACTCAGAGGTATAACTGGAATCTTGAAAACTAGTGGAGTTGCTATGGTGTATAAAGATATATACCACCCTCCCCCTCTAGAAAAAATACAGTTTTCTATATATGATAACATACATCTAAACGGCATAGATGGATAATGCTAGGGCCAGGGGCGTAGCTATAGGGGGTGCAGAGGTAGCAGTCGCTACCGGGCCCAGGACCCTGTAGGGGCCCAAAGACCCTTGTTCCACATAAGAAAACACACAAAGCACTAAGGGAAGAGGGCCCAAGCTGAACTCTTGCACCAGGGCCCATGAGCCTTTAGCTACTCCCCTGGCTAGGGCCCACCAAATTCCTTTTCATCACACTGCACTCACCTTTATTTCTGGCAGATAGCCTTCATTCTTGCTGGAAACCTGATGAATATCCCAAGTGAATGCGGATTTGGTTCTCCTGGGGCAGTATTATGTGCAGCACTGTGGTATGAGGTTCTTCTGTGGCAGTATATTCTTGTGCACTGTGGGGTCTGCCGGGTCAGTATATTGTGCTGTAATGTGGTATTTAGTTCTGCTATCAAAGTACTGTATATTGTGCTGAAAAGAGGTATTTGGTCCATCTGGGGCAGTATATTATACTGTACTGTGGTATTGTGTTTTGCTGCAGCAGTATATTATGCTGCACTGTGGTATTAGGTTCTGTTGGGGCAGTAAATTGTGGCCCTGTGGTATTTGGTTCTGCTGGGCCAGTATATTGTACTGCACTGTGGTATTTCGTTCTGCTGGGGAAGTATATTGTGCTACACCGTGATACTAGGTTCTGCTAGGGCAGTATTTTGTGCTGCACTGTGGCATTTCGTTCTGCAGGGGCAGTATATTGTGCTACACTGTCATAATAGGTTCTTCTAGGGCAGTATTTTGTGCTGCACTGTGGTATTTGGTTCTTCTGTGGTAGTATATTGTTCTGCACTGTAGTATTGTGTTTTGCTGGGCCAGTATAGTATGCTGCACTGTGGTATTAGGTTCTGCTGGGGCAGTATTCTGTGCTGAACTGTAGTATTAGGTTCTGCTGGGGCAGTATATTGTGCTGCACTGTGGTATTAGGTTTTGCTGGGGCAGTATATTGTGCTGCACTGTAGTATTAGGTTCTGCTGGGGCAGTTTATTGTGCTGCACTGTGGTATTAGGTTCTGCTGGGGCAGTATATTGTGCTGCACTGTAGTATTAGGTTCTGCTGGGGCAGTTTATTGTGCTGCACTGTGGTTTTAGGTTCTGCTGCGGCAGTATATTGTGCTGCACTGTAGTATTAGGTTCTGCTGGGGCAGTTTATTGTGCTGCACTGTGGTATTAGGTTCTGCTGGGGCAGTATATTGTGCTGCACTGTAGTATTAGGTTCTGCTGGGGCAGTTTATTGTGCTGCACTGTGGTATTAGGTTCTGCTGGGGCAGTATATTGTGCTGCACTGTAGTATTAGGTTCTGCTGGGGCAGTTTATTGTGCTGCACTGTGGTTTTAGGTTCTGCTGCGGCAGTATATTGTGCTGCACTGTAGTATTAGGTTCTGCTGGGGCAGTTTATTGTGCTGCACTGTGGTATTAGGTTCTGCTGGGGCAGTATATTGTGCTGCACTGTGGTATTAGAATCTGCTGGGGCAGTATATTTGCACTGCCCTATGTTACAATTTTTAAAATGTATTAAAGACAAACTATCTATACAAGAGTGTTTCCATTGGTGACATAACAGATGTATAGGCGGTAGAGTCCAGTTCTGTCCAGATGTGTGCTAGCATATCCTCAGATACGAACTCCACTTTTTGAGTGATGTGTCGTCTCAGGCCGTTCAGATCCTGTAGTTAGTGTAGCAGATACACTGAGTTCTTGATATAACCCCAAAGAAAGAAGGGTTAGATGTGGTGATCATAGAGGCCACAGCAACATTGGTGAATCATTTATCCCAGTTAGGCCAATCCAACACAGAGTTTTATTCAGGTATTAAACATCTGGCTGGAAATTAGGACCACCATCGTGCTCATAATTTACTTTTGGCAGATCTTCCTCTATCTGTGGCATTGCCTATAGCAACCAACCTTTTGAAGTGATGGACACCTTTGTGGCAATCTGTTATGATTGTATTTTACTCATTTTAGGCTAAAAATCATTTTTTTTTCAATTGGTCCTTATTAAAAATTTTCTGCAGTTTTTATGAGACATGTGCTTAAAAGTCTGTCTGCTGAGGGGCTCAAGTGAAGTCTTATCTCTGTTCTCCTGAAGAACCATATTCTTATGAGATGGATAAGAGTTTAGCTATAATGAGTGTTTATGAGATCAGGAGATCAGAGATAAGGCTTCACATGAGCTGTCAGCTGACAGAATTTAAAATAATTAGGATAATCTGCAAATTTTGTTGTTGTGCAGCCTTGCTCCACAAACAGCACAATTTTCTGTTCTAATGAAACCATTGAGTTGAATGAGATTGAACTTTTTAGCCTGAATTCTAAGTATCATGTCTGGAGGAAACCAGGCACGGCCCAGTACCATCCCTACAGTGAAGCATGGTGGTTGCAGCATAATGCTGTGATGGTGTTTTTCAGCAGCTGTGACAGGGAAAATAGAGTTGAAGGAAAGCTGAATGGAGCAAAATACAGAGATTTTGTTAATGAAAACCTAATCCACAGTGCTCTGGACCTCAGACAAGGCAGAAGGTTTACCGTCCAACAAGACAATGACCCTAAGCACACAGCCAAGACAACTTGGAGTGTCTAAGGCTACTTTCACACTAGCGTTTTATAATTCAGGTATTGAGTTCTGTCATAGGGGCTTAATACCGGAATAAAACGCTTCAGTTTTGTCCCCATTCATTGTCAATGGGGACAAAACTGAACTGAAGACAACGGAATGCTCCTAAAAGCATTCCGTTCCGTCTTCAGACCGGAGAGCAAACTGCAGCATGCTGTGGTTTGCGCTTCGGTCCAGGCATCCGCACCAAGACAGATCCGTCATGACCCCCAATGAAAGTCAATGGGGACGGATCCGTTTGGTGTGACACAATGGTGAACGGATCCGTCCTCCATTGACTTTCATCGTTCATGACGGATCCGTCACCTGCACACATACAGACATACACATAAACATACACAGACATATACACATACAAATACACATACATACTTACATGCTCCCGGCAGGTCTCCACAGCGCAGGAGGAGCAGGACGGTGCACACATAGTACGATTCCACCCGGCGCCCAGCAGAGGGCGCTGTGGGGAATCGTCCTATGTGTGCGCCGTCCTGCTCCTCCTGCGCTGTGGAGACCTGCCAGGAGCATGTAAGTATGTATGTGTATAGGTCTGTGTGTGTGTGTCTGTGTGTATGTACTACACACATATCCCTGCGGCAGCACGGATCCGGTGCCACCCTTCACCTGCCAGATACGTGCTGCCACTAGTGTGAACCAGGCCTTAGGGACAACTCTGTGAATGTCCTGGGGAGACCTGAAAATGGCTGTCCACCGATGAATGGATGTATTAGTTTCATTACGCATCTAAAGAAGGGAATAGACTGCTTTCTGAGTTTTCTCATTTATCAGTGTTCTCTGTTTAAAAAAAAAGTACTCCTTATGAAGAGGATCTCTGCATTCCTCCCACCTATGGTACAAGTTAGGAATCAGTGTAAAAGTTTTTATATTATGAATGGCTGGATAGGCATAAGAACTGAAAGGATCAAAATAGAGATAGTTGGTTGAAATTTTGTACCCAAGATTAGAGAAGCTATTTTCAAAGACTGAGCTTCTAGAGTTTTCTTACTTGGGTAGATGATATCTGGCCACTGACCTCTGGTTGCAAGTGAAGGATGGGGTTTGGGCAGGTGATAATTCTATGTTGTATATAAATGTATGTCTTTTTTTTAGGAACCTAATTACTAGGGCTCAATATGGTTTTAAATGATATGTGAAAATTTAAATAAATGATGTGAACATACCCTAAGGCATTCTGTAGTGTTTCACCGAAAATGGTCTCTTCAGGGGACCATGGGGCTTAATAACATTGATAGCATGCTAACACCTTCTTAAAATCCAGGATGTGATGCGATCAACTTGCATCAGCATCTAACAACCAATTAATTATCAGTATAGTATAGGGCAAGCCAATGCTGTTAAGTGAATGAACTATTAATAAGTTAAAGATAAGCAATCCTAAACGACCTGCTAAATTATATTAAGTTATTAAAATATAGCCAATCTCAAATAGACTTAAAGAGAACCGGTTACCATGAAAATGCAGTGTATTCTGCAGGGAGCAAGTTATAGAGCAGGAAGTTGAGCAGCTTGATATATAATTCTGTGGGATAAGATTCACATAACTTGTAGCTCATTCATTGAAATCTTTGCTAAGTCTGGGCTTAGGAATCCAATACATGGTTCCACCCAGTGATTGACAGATATCTATGAATACACAGCCATAGAGATAGCTGTCACCATTGTCGGACTGGGGAGCTTAGGGCTCACCAGTGAAACTGATTCTTGGGGCCTACTCCACACCTACGTAGAAATGCTGCATGTTCTACTTCCACAGCAGTAGATTTTGTCACAATTCAGTAACAAAATCCACATGTTACATGCAGATTTGTTATGGACTTTATTTCACTCCTAACACATTTTATGGATTGAAAATTTCTGCTGTGGATTTTATCTGCAGTATGAGATTTTTATAAAAATCAACTTAAAGACTGTCTCAGCAAGTTGGCGTATCACAAACCACGTGTAAGCGAGGGCTGAAATCTCTAAACCTGAAACCGTACTGAATATTGTGTGTGCAGAAACTGAACGTCAGAGTCTGACAAAGTTAAACCACTGTAAATTACTGGACATTTGGAACCATTGATGTATTTCATGACGGATGAATCTTGGTTTAATTTATCAGTTCACATAAATACCCAGATTACCATGGGAAAATGTAAAACAGAAAGTGTCCACTATCAGATCCCCTGGATGAACTCAAGGAGAACATCACAAACCATCAGCAGCATCACAAGCAGTATCAGCCAACATAATACGACCTGCCCAAAGAAGCATAGACATGAACAGGACCACTTACAGCTTCTTTTGTCACCTGTGGGTAATTACTCGTTTATCTTGCATACCGGATGGATCCGTTACGCAGGCCATAGACTTCTATTATGATGGAATGCATAACGGGATGCCTCTAAAGGTCCGTCTTTGAATTTCGTTATGTTCCGTGGTAACAGAATCCATAACGCAATACAGCGTTAACCCAAACTCGCAAAATTCAAAAAATGAAGTTCGTTCATCCCTGGCAGGGAGTAGTCTCATAGCTACTTAAACATTTGGTGGGATTGTCATAAATGTACAGAAGCTGGTAAAAAATTGGTAGTGCAAAAATATGCAAATATGTTCCATGAAGTTGAAAACTCCCCCGCCCTTAGCTTGATATTTGTCATGTTAAATAAGACATAAGCACATAACTAAAAATGGACTAGCACTCCGCTAAAAAAACAACTGAAAATGTCAACCAAGCGTACAGACTGAAGAACTAGTTAGCTGGAGTTGGGAGTACAAAACAAATGAAAATGAATTCTCTGTGCTATGGAGTCCTGGATCAAACACAAAAATTTTCTGCTTAAAACGTTCCCTTCTAATGGTTGTCATAGGCTTCCCATTAATGCAATCCAACGAGACCCATCTCAGGGGCTTTATTGAAAGGATCTGCTTTTCTTCTGTCAGAGAATTTGCAGTTTATAGTTGTTCTCTCACTCTCTTTTACTTTATACTTACAGTACCAGCCAAAAGTTTCTAAAGACCTTTTCATTCAATGGTTTTCTTGATTTGTTTTATTTTCTACATTCTACATTTTTCTACATATTGAAGACATGAAAATCATGAAGGAACGCATATGGAATTAAGTAGTAAACAAAATAGTATTAAACAAACCAGAATGTGTTTTATATTTTAGATTCTTCAAAGTAAAAAACAAAACAAAAACAAGAAAAACCATAGAGTGAAAGGGTGTGTCCCAGCTTTTGACTGCTACTGTAAGGCTACTTTCACACTAGTATTTTTAAATTCCGGTACTGAGTTCCGTCATAGGGGCTCAATACCGGAAAAAAACGCTTCAGTTTTGTCCCCATTCATTGTCAATGGGGACAAAACTGAACTGAAGACAATGGAATGCTCCTGAAAGCATTCCGTTCCATCTTCAGACCGGAGAACAAAGCGCAGCATGCTGCGGTTTGCTCTCCGGTCCAGGCATCCGCTCCAAGACGGATCCGGAATGACCCCCAATGCAAGACAATGGGGACGGATCCGTTTGGTGTGACACACCAGTAATCCGGATCTGTCCTCCATTGACTTGCAATGGGGGGTCATTCCGGATCCGGCTACAGAGATACATACAGACAGACAGACATACATACATACATACATACACACATACTCCAGCCAGGGACGCCAGCAGCATGTCTTCACGCGCCTCCTGCGCGCAGCTATGACGTTTCGTCATCACTGCGCGCAGGAGGCGCGTGAAGACGTGCTGACGGCGTCCCTGGCTGGAGTATGTAAGTATGTATGTGTTTGTGTGTATGTGTGTGTGTATGTATGTACTCTGTGTCTTGTCCCAATGTCTGTCAACATGTGTGGGGCCGGACCGCTGCTCCGGCTCCACACATGTATCAGCGGCAGTACGGATCCGTCGGCACCCTTTAGGTGCCGGATCCGTGCTGCCGCTAGTGTGAAAGAGGCCTAAGGCCTAAGGGAAACTCGCAGCATTTTGCAAGCAAGTTCAGTCAGTTTTGTCTGCGATTGCGTTCAGTTGTTCAGTTTTTTCAGCGCGGGTGCAATGCGTTTTGATGCATTTTTCACGCGCATGATAAAAAACTGAAGGTTTAAAAACAACATCTCTTAGCAACCATCAGTGAAAAAGCATTGCATCCGCACTTGCTTCAGGATGCAATGCATTTTTCACTGAAGCCCCATTCACTTCTATGGGGCCAGAGCTGAGTGAAAAACGCAGAATATAGAACATGCTGCGTTTTTCACGCAACGCAGAACTGATGCGTGAAAAACAATGCTCATATGCACAGACTCATTTAAATGAACGGGTCAGGATACAGTGCAGGTGCTTTGTGTTCACGTCACGCATCGCACCCACGCGGAAAACTCGCTCGTGTGAAAGGGGCCTAAGGGTGGATTCACACAGATTTACACATTAGATTCTCGTGAAGGGAGTGCTCCTTCCTGACAGTCGGCTGCTCGTTCAGTGGGGGTGAAGAGCTGCATTTACATGCAACAATCACCTCCACAGTACGAGAACAAGGGATCACTACTGCAATCCCTCGTCCTCATCCAGCTGCATTGTTTTTGCGCAGTAGATCGCTGTTTAGACAGCACGATCTGCAGCCCAGAAGCGATAATTTAGGTGCTTGTGCGAACGATGAACGAGTATTTACTCATTCATCAGGTGATCTGCTACACCTTTACACGGGCAGATTGCTAGGAATGAGCATTCACGAAAACTCTGATAATTGGCCCAATTATCTGCACATCTAAATCCACCTTATGTTGTAGTAATCCTTGGCCAGCTCATTCCTCTATTATGCCTTATCCTGTCTTATTGTTGTCAATTTATCTCTGTCTGTTAAGCTTCTTTATCAATAGAAAGATTTAAAAGAAGAGCACTACTTTTACAGTAAATTAAATTAAAAGTCTATGTGACAGATAACATGATCACCAGAAAGCTGGATCTTTTGGGTCTAAATAATCCATTTCTACAGCTCCTATTTTGACAATCTATAGTGTAGTAAAAATGGGTGTCATTTATGATCAGAAATATGCCTATATTAGGTGTATTTCTGGTGCAATTGTGACATTTCCCTGCTCACGCCAGATCTAAAAAAGTGGGTATGGTGTGGGCGGGAAAGGGCAGCCTGGCTCATCTCATTCATCATTTTTTATGCCTCTTATGAATAGAAAATGGTCTAAATGTAAGCCAGCAAGGAAGCTGGCTTACATTTAGACCGGTGCTGCATGCGCTGAAGTTATGTAGAGGCCAGCATCTCTGTGGTCTAAAAAAAAAAAAAAAAAAGTTAAAGTCATAGAAATAATGTATATGTGCTAAAAGTAGGTTGACTCGGTCAATTTATTCACAGTTCCATCAAGCTGTTAGCTATTTATATACACTTCTGAGAAAGAGTTCTGAATGAGAGATGTGTCCATTCAATGGCAGAAGGGAATTCAATGCTGAACAACATGTGAGATTTGCAATTTAAAAAATCTAGAAAAGCATAATAATAATAATAATGATAATAATAATAATAATAACAGCCCCTGGGGAATTTAACATGATGCAGATGTGAACAGAGTATTAGGACATGTTAACATCAGCACTTGTATTTCCATTGTCCTGCTTCATTATAGAAGCAGAACAATGAAAATACCAAAAGCACCGGATCTCTCACATGATGGACACAAACTGCACCTAACGGACCCCACTGACTATAATGGAGTCTGGCGGTTTCCATCATGTGACACAGCAGCATGGCGCGATATTTTGTCCAGCATTGTTGATGGAATCTGCGATGAAGGCCCCAAAAGTAGCCTCCTACACAAATGTAAATGTGATTTTAGTTATTTTAAACTTTCAGGTAACATGTATCTTTATCTACATAACAGAAAACACATACAGAGTTGTTACACTCCACACATTTACCAGACCTTATATTACTGTGATTAGTTGTAGCTAAAAATAATATAAATTCACTCTTTTGGCCTCTTTAGGCCTCTCTGTAATTACTCCTCCTCATAGTAACACATAATTAAAAAGGCTACAGAAAACCACAGACCACTGCACAGAAATAGGCTCTCTCACCCAATTATAGAACTGAATCATAAGTGAGATGTGATGAAATGGATTACAACTATGATATCTATGAAAAATAAAGAAAATAAACAATCAATCACACATTTCCTTGGGCTAGGTTCAACACCACATTTTTGCCAAACTGTCGAGGCATTCCAATCTTACTGCTAAAAGTGTATACTACAACAGCATGACTATACCATTGGATTATATTAAAAAAAACAAAACTTTTTTGATCAAATTTAGAGATGAGCGAATCATTCAAAATTTGCTTAGCCGAATATTCGCCGAATTTCTGACAAGATTCGTATTTAAACAAACTTATTTGTCGAATCTACATTAAAAAAAACCGTTGTTTTGCAAACATTCCTGCCCAAATTATGTACGTACAGTCAGCGTAGTTAAACGTACGCAATACGTAAGCATTAGCGTACAAAAGTGCGTACAAATCCTTAGCATAATATTGACGCGCAAATGTGTCATACGTACAAGGCTAGGCTGCGGCGTACGGTTGTTAGAGGCAGTCCATATGAACTAGAAAAATAAGGTGCTCACTGCTGCTAGCTATCAATAAGTGAATAATTTACTAAAAACACCGTACAATAAGTGCATAATAGGACACATTGCAGTACCAGAAAAAGAATACACACAATGGGCTAAAGTGCTGAACCATTAAAAACAGTGTAGCTAAAATACAGCAAAGACATAGGTATGCAAACATTTTAGTGCAATCAATTTCACATTTGCAAGCATAAAAGGCTCAGATATACGTTTGAGTCTCTCTTTATGGCTCCTAGTTGGCAATGATAAAACACTGCCTGTCTGGAACACATATTCCAAAATTCAATTGTAATCCACGTGAGGTAAAATTGTAATCTAAACAGGTAATGTGTAATCCACATGGATAAAAGAGAATAGCAGCAAATAGAGAACCTTTTTGCAAAGGGGGCTCCCAAATAATCTGAGAAGGGGGTAAAAAGGAAAATAGGCGCGCTTAAGTGCAACTGGGACTTTTTTGCAGAATGGGGGGAGTCCTGACAGCCATGTCCACTCCAGCTGTGTGAGAGTCAAACGGGGGCAATACATTACATATTAGAAAAAAGCAGAAAATAGAGAAACCTTTTTGCAAAGGGGGCTCCCAAATAACCTGAGAAGGGGGGAAAAGGGAAAATAGGCGCACTTCGGCGCAACAGGGAATTTTCTGCAGAATGGGGGGAGTCCTGACAGCCATGCCCATCTGGGTGAGAGTCAAACGGGAGCAACACAAACTAAACAAAAACAACTGCCAACTAGCATCTCACCCATCAGGTGCAGTCCATGGTGCGTCCCATAGGTCCTCCTGCAGTGTCCTTGACACTGCCAGTAGTTGGGTTCCTCAGATGAGGGACCTGAAGTCCTCCTCGCTCGAGCTGCTGCTGAAGCTCATCAGAGGATGCTCTTGCCTCTTGTAGGCCATGCTCCCTGCAGTGGTGGAACTCCAGTGCCCTCTTCTTCCTGAAGTTGGACTCGACCGGGTCCGGGTGGTGGTGATGCTGGCGAGCGCTGCAGCCATTTTCGCTTTTCCGGATCCTCCTGCCGGGACAGCAGGGGTAAGGACTTCCGGCTGCAGCAGTTCCGAAAAGGTTGCATCCAGGGAAGAAGACCCAGCTTCCCCGGCTGCTCCTGGCTTCATCTTCCACGGCAGCTGGTATTGGTGGATGACCATGGATTGGAAGGTGAACGATAAAGTGGTCAGCTGACCCAGCTGTAAGGACTGTGGTGGTGGTGGTGCTGGCAGTCCAGGAATCAGACGCTCCAGCTGAGGCTGTGTGCCATCTGGGAACTCCTGCAGGCAGCGCAAGGGTCCTAGACTTGGTGGTTCATCCAGCCACACTTCTGGTTCCGTTGTAGGCACCAGAGGCTTTGAAAGGAGGGTAACCCCAGTCGCAAATGGGCCTTTCAGGGACGCCATGGGGGTGTACTCCACCTGATTCCCCACGTACAGGCTATGACGATGTTGTGGCAGGTACGGCCATTTCACCGACCTGCGGCCCACAAAATATTCCTTTCCATCCTCATCATCCTGCAGGAAGCCAGACCCTCTCCCAACGGAAAACCAAAGCACAGTTCCCTTTCAGTGTTCCAATGAAGGATCTCCCAGCCTAGGGTAGTCAAGTACCTGGATGACCCAGTCCTCCACTGCGGTTTTATAGTCCCAGAGGGTCTGTACATGGGCCGTCACAGATGGTGGAACAATTGGGTTCTGGTGTATGGAAGGGGTGGATCTCCTCTTGGGCGGCGAAGTGGACGCTCCAGCCGCCTCCACTGCACAAGCCACAGCAGACGCTCCAGCCGCACCAGCCGCTACAGCAGACGTTCCAGATGCACGAGCCACAGCAGATGTTCCAGCCGCACAAGCCACAGCAGACGCTCCAGTCGCAGCAACAGCAACCTCAGCAGGTGGTAAGGAAGACACAGGCACTGAAGCTGGGTTTCTCTGGCAGAGTTGTGACACCCTGATGTCTGGAGAGGGCAGTAGTTCAGGGAACTCGTCCCCAAAATACATTTCGTTCCAATTTGGGCGCAGCTGTTTTTTAGCCATGATGCTTGCCTCTTACTCTGAGGTCAGCGCTGGTCTAAACTGGTTCAGACTTCAGAGGAGGGTAGAGTACTGAGGGAGGAGTCTTCACCCCCTATATGTACAAAGTAGTTAGATCCCGGTGGGCCAGGCTGTTTTTTTCCAGTTCTGAGGGGGCGTATCTTCACTTTCCCGCTCTTGCGTGGGTGTATGGTCATTGTCCCGCCTCACGCAGAATGCGTACATTTCGTACGTTTCATATGTATTGTACATATCGTTAGCGTGTTAAATTTTGCGAAGATTTACGAATAATACAAAGCGAATCCAAAGAAATTCTGAGTCGCTTCGCAGCTGAAAATTTCCAAGATTCCATACGAATCTACGAAGCGGCGAATAGATTCACTCATCTCTAATCAAATTATACCAAATAAAAACGGATCAAAAGTTGTATGCACCTCAAAATCTTACCAATATATAGCTTGTTCCACATAGGTCTGCAATGGTTATCATAATATGATGACACAAAACATTTTTTTTGTTTTTACTTTAAAATAGTAAAATAGTAAAATGTATAAGAAAAATCATATACTGAAAGTCTGGTACTGCTGTAATCATAAATAGAAAGATAGGCACTCTAATTAAATACAGAAAATGTACATAGTTTAAAGGGGTTTTCCGGGAGTTAACTACTGATGACCTATCCTCAAGATAGGTCATCAGTATCTGATCGGTGGGGGTCTTACACCCGGGACACCCGCCGATCAGCTGTTTGAGAAGGCACTGGCGCTCCCGTGAGCACCGAGGCCTTCTCTCAGCTTTTTCTAGGCCAGTGACGTCACGTTCATCGGTCACATGGCCTAGGAGTGGCTCAGCAACATTCAAGTGAATGGGGCTGAGCGCGATACCAGGCACAGCCACTGTACAATGTACGGCGCTGTGCTTGGTGAGCTGAGAGATGGCCTTGGTGCTCACAGGAACGCCGGTACCTTCTCAAACAGCTGATCGGCGGGTAGAGATGAGCGAATCTATTCACCGATTCGTTTATTCGTATCGAATCTTGGAAATTTTTAGCTGTGAAGCCGAATATTAGGTGATTCACTTCGGCTTTCTATGCATTCGCTACTTAGTTTGTCCTATAAATTATATGCTATTGCTACATATAAGTTACTGTTGCGTACGAATTCAATGCATTAGCGAAATTTTAACTGCCCGGGAAGAAAGCAGTCACCTGACCTAGTGGGCAGGGCTTGCTTTGATTGTCTCAGGCTCGGTAAGCCAGTGACGCATCACTTCTGCTGCAACTGCTGAGACGAGCAGAAGCACTGTGTGTGAAGTTCTGAGACTCTGAGACCTGTTTTGTGAAAATTGGGGTGTAATTGCTCTGGGAATCCATATTACACATATCAGGGATACTGCAGGGCAAGTGCAGGGCCAGTTCAGGGCTAGTAATTAATGAGGCAGGGAGAGAGAGAGACAGGGAGAGATAGGGAGAGACAGGGAGATACAGGGACAAAGACCAGCTGCAGGGCCACCGAGTGAATTGAAAAATGTCTGGAATGAATAAAGAAAAGGGGTCCAGATCCTGCCAGACCGCGAGCTCTAAAAAAAAAAGGAGAATGTGGCACAGGGCAGCAGTGCCAAAGGACCTGTAGCCGGAGCATCTACTAGTAGTATTCGCAATACTTGGCCGTAGTTCCACCAGGCTAACCCACCAAGGCACAAAATTGTAGTGGAGGAGAAAGTGGATGAGGTAGTGGAATGGATGGCACGCTCATCTCAGTCTAAATTGCGGAATAGATGCGGCCCCATTCACCTCTATGGGGCTGGGAGCTCATTTGAAGACCCGCAAATATACGTTTGTGTGAATGGACCCTAAGCCGGATGATCTGCTGTCATCTGCTGATACAGTATCCATATGAAGTCAGGGGTCAGACTCAGAGCATTCCTCCTGCTCCACCATAACTCTCCAGCAAAGCCCATCATTTTCGTACGCAATTTGGACGCTTATGCGTACGTTTTCAAAGAGGTTGCGTACCTTTTTACCTGAACGTTCCTTATTAGTGCGCGAATGTTTGCTAAAAGCTATATAAATACGTATATTTTGTATGCAAATTCAACGAATCTATTCTTCGAATATACGAATCTTAGGACAAGTTCGGCGAATGTTCCGCGAATAAAATTTTGCATGATTCGCTCATCTCTATCGGCGGGGCTCCCGGGGTTTCGGACCCCCACCGATCAGATACTGATGACCTATCCTAAGGATAAGTCATCAGTAATTAACTCCTGGAAAACCCCTTTAATAGATCAGACCCAGTAAAATAATATTGAATAACATAATCGCCTTTAAAACATATATTATCTTCAAATCAATAAATAAAAGATAATATCAAGGATTCATTTATACACAACATATATATTCAATCATTGGCAGCATAGAAAAAAATAGAAGTTCTGTAGAAAATGATTTTGTAGGAATCTTATTGTGCACCAGTTCTCCAGAACTATTATTGTTTGCTATACTTTGAACTGTCTTCTTTAGCGGTATTAGTAAAACTATCAGTAATTGAAGATATATGTTATACATAAGTGAATACTCTTCATATTAATATTATCTTCAGTATTGATTTCAGATAATATATTGTTTTTAAAGCTAATTATTTTATTCTCTATTTTTTCTAAATATATTCTATATTATTTTACTATCACTATGTCTAATCTATTAAACTATACATATTTTTCTATATTTATCTATTTCTTCCTAGTTTTTGGCTCTGGGGGTTACTAGGAGCTTACTCAGAGCATTCGTTATAATCTAGTGTTCCTAGTCTGTCTGAATTAAGTCGCTATTATCTCTACAGTTGCTGTAATCATACTGACCTGCAGAATAAGGTTGTCATGTCAGTTTTAGTGCACAGTGAACACTGTAAAAACAAGTTAAAAGCGAATGATTGAATTTTTTTTTCCAATTTCACCCCCACAAAGATTTTATTTCACTGTTTTCCAATACATGATATGGTAAATGAAATGGTTCCATTAAAAAGTTAACTTGCCCCTCAAAAAAACAAGCCCTCATATTGATACGTAAATGGAAAAGTAAAAAAATTAATTTTGCTCTTGGAAGACAAAATTTTTTAAAGATTTTAAATTCTCCCTCTGCCTGATATGCTAAGTCAAGCATTCTTAGCTGCTCTCCATCAATCGGTTCCAGCTATTTCGATCCACTGCGGTCTTCTCCACGCTCTGGACCCTGCATGTATATTTTTTGGCATTGTTAGGGGTCATGCACATCACTGCACCCAAGAAAGTAAGCCAGTAACATGCTACTTGAGGGTCACGTCACTTATGCAGCCAGCCATGGTAGCACCAGTGAGAGAGGGATCTGCCCCCACAGCTGGACAGGAATCCTTAGAGCATTTAAAAAGGGGAACACCCACGTCCTCCTTAAGTGGATTCCAAATTAGATCCAAAGGAGCCGTACAGATGCATTCTTAAAAACCTCTTACAATCCACTTAATACTATCTTTAAAATTTTTTTAAATTCTACAATTTTTACCATAATTAAAGTCAGAGACAGAACATCCGTGTGAGGGAGGGAATAAGAGGGGTGCTGTCATGGTAAGAGTAATTATAATTTTTCCCTTCACCCATGACAGTACCAGTGACAGACATAATGGAGGAATTAAACACAAGGGATGGACAACCACTTGAAAGCTCTTACTCTAAGAAGAAGAGTGACAAAAAGAGGTAAAACAAAGAAAACGCAAGACCACTGAAAAGAACGATCAACCACCAACCTAATTATTCACAGACGGACAAGAAGAGTATGCCTTAACCTGAGAAACTTGGTTTTAGGACAATACATCTCATCTCCCAGAAGTCACGTCACTGATGCACAAACAAGAATGTAAGCCAGGCTACTGGATTACAAAAAGGGTACTCAACAGAGCCCTGGTCTAATTTCACAAACTAGCTAAAAAAAGTGCTTATTTAGTAGAGGTAACGCTGTACAAGATACCAATTAAATGGAATGTGTCATCAGAAAATGACATATTATTTAAATCACATTTATATATTTAACATATTTCTAAAGAATTTTTCATGACGTTATTTTTCCACATCAATATCTATATTTAAACAAAAATCATAAGATTCTGAAGTTTTTGCACTGTGGAAAAAAAGAAGAAGCATGCCCTATCTTGGGGTGGAATCCACGCTGAATCTCCTATTGAAAGAAGATTCCCCCCCCCACATATTTTCTGTGTGTTTTTGGCGTGGATCAGCATCAAAAACCACAAGCTGAAAATGCAGTTTTGTATTGAAGTAAACAACAACTGTAAAATTATAATAAATCATAAAACAGCAGCATAAAAAAACATGGGTTCTGCACTGAATATCGGAGGTGGATTTTAAAAATCCTTCATGTGAACATACCCTAAAAAGGATTTAGGCTGTGCAAACTTAAAAAAGTACCTCACTGCCAGTAATTGGCTGCAGCAGTCATACGGCCGTGTGTCAGATCATTATTGTTAGACCAGAAAAAGGAGCGGTGAGGGGCTGTGCAATGCTGGTACAGAAGCGATGGTGGATTTGTTAATTCAGCACTGCCCTTTATGTTTTTCAGTCCCTGACCACATCTCCTGATACGTGAAACACGCATTGGGGCTGCGCTATATGCTGCCCTGTATGTTTCAGAGGGTACAGTATGTACAGTACTATAAACCTTCCATACTTATACTATTAGGAGGACATCTATCAGCCCCTTAACACCAGAACAGTGGTACCAAATTGTCGCAAGCTTTGGTAAAATGTTGAAACTTTTAAGGAGGTTTACCCACTGTGATGAGGGGCCGGAGTAGGCAGTCCATCATATGTATTATAATCTACGGCAAGAGACTGGCTTAGTTTATGACGGAGGTCTAGACCAACTCCCTGCTGGTCTAAAGGTCAGATTTTCCCCACTTATATAGCTTTTACACTATTTGCCCAATAAAAACACTTTCTCTAACAAAATAATGTTTTTGTGTCTCCACATTCCAAGACCCATAATAACATTTCTGACGGCATAACTGTATGAGGACCTTTTTTTTTCTTTCCAAGACAATGTGTAGTTTTCAGAATGTGAACTTGGCTATTCTGGTATTAATTTACTTTTTTTTTTTTTACTGTGTTTATGTTACCTATAAATAATGTTTTATGGTTATGGTAGGAGTCATTATGGATGGAGCGTATCTAGGGCTGTCACTTCGCCTAACAAAAATACGAGCCAAGTTTACACAGGTAAAAAGGTTGTGTGGTTTCAATTTGTGAAAAATTTTGTTGCAAATGGCGTAAAAAGTCAGTCTGTTATAAATCTCCCCCTAGTGTGACTTTGTATGTATTTAACCCTTAATGATCACCTCCTTTTTTTGACGGCAGGCCGAGCACAGCAATGTCTTTTGGCATTGCTACGCTATGGGGTAAATACACACGTTCAGGATTTATGTGCGGACAATCTGCACTGAAATCGCAGATGTTCAGAGGGAAATCTGTGTGGTCAATCTGTATTAATTGGTACAGATTTACATGCAGATTTGATGCAAATTTTCCGCTCTTCTTTTTTGACATGCTGCGGATTTTAAAATCCGCACCACAGGTCAAAATCTGCATCGTGTGAATGAGAATTTCAAATTGTCATAGAATACAATATACATGACCTACAGTGTGGATTTTCCTGATCATCTGCATTTACCTTAGAGGGGTGCTACCTGCTTCTAGTGCTTGCCTGTGCTCAGAACCTGGCTGCGGTTCTTAGTGCCGGGTCCTTCTTGACAGCATACGATCAGAGGAAGCTCCATTGTGGGCTGTTAACCCTTTGCTTGTTGTCCTCGGTGCTGCAGCATTATCAAAGATGACTCTCCCCTACGATCAGGGCATTTGGTTTCCCAGTGAACAGACGAAGACGGTTGGGGGTGCCATCGACATGGAGCATAATGTATTAGTATGCTAATAGATTATAGGTTTGAATTAAAGTCATAAAAAAGTAATTCCATGAGTGTGATTAAAAAAGCATAAAACAAGGCCTCAAACAGCCAAATCAATGAAAAAAAAAGAAAACAGCTATGGCTGCTGAAATGCAGAGAAATGAAAAAATGTTGCTAGTCATTTAGGCCTTTTTTTTTTAGGTCTGGTCATTTTGGGACTAAAACAGTAAACATGTTCATATTTTGGCATTCAAAATCCCAGTGCCAAAAATAAGAAAGTGGAATTTGCAAACAATTCACTAAATTAAGAGTTTTATGGGAAATCAAAAGATTACGTGACGTGTGGAAAGCAGGCATTACTCTATATACAATGCCTTGAGAAAGTATTCGGCCCCCTGGAACGTTTCAACCTTTTGCCACATTTCAGGCTTCAAACAAAAAGATATAACATTTTAAATTTTTGGTGAAGAATCAACAACAAGTGGGTCACAATTGTGAAGTGGAACGAAATTTATTGGATCATTTAAATTTTTTTGTAATAATAAAACTGAAAAGTGGGGCGTGCAAAATTATTTGGCCCCCTTGCATTAATACTTTGTTGCGCCACCTTTTGCTGCGATTACAGCTGCAAGTCGCTTGGGGTATGTCTCTATTAGTTTTGCACATCTAGAGACTGAAATTCTTGCCTATTCTTCCTTGCAAAACAGCTCAAGCTCTTTGAGGTTGGATGGAGAGCGTTTGTGAACAGCAGTTTTCAGCTCTTTCCATATATTCTCAATTGGATTCAGGTCTGGACTTTGACTTGGCCATTCTAAGACCTGGATACGTTTATTTGTTAACCATTCCATTGTAGATTTTGTTTTATGTTTGGGATCATTGTCTTGTTGGAAGATAAATCTCCGTCCTAGTCTCAGGTCTTTTGCAGACTCCAACAGGTTTTCATCCAGAATGGTCCTGTATTTGGCTCCATTCATCTTCCCATCAATTTTAACCATCTTCCCTGTCCCTGCTGATGAAAAGCAGGCCCAAACCATGATGCTGCCACCACCATGTTTGACAGTGGGGATGGTGTGTTCAGGGTGATGAGCTGTGTTGCTTTTACGCCAAACATATCGTTTTGCATTGTTTCCAAAAAGTTCGATTTTGGTTTCATCTGACCAGAGCACCTTCTTCCACATGTTTGGTGTGTCTCCCAGGTGGCTTGTGGCAAACTGTAAACAAGACTTTTTATGGATATCTTTGAGAAATGGCTTTCTTCTTGCCACTCTTCCATAAAGGCCAGATTTGTGAAGTGTTCGACTGATTGTTGTCCTATGGACAGACTCTCCCACCTCAGCTGTGGATCTCTGCAGTTCATCCAGAGTGATCATGGGCCTCTTGGCTGCATCTCTGATCAGTCTTCTCATTGTTTGAGATGAAAGTTAAGAGGGACGGCCGGGTCTTGGTAGATTTGCAGTGGTCTGATACTCCTTCCATTTCAATATGATCGCTTGCACAGTGCTCCTTGGGATGTTTAAAGCTTGAGAAATCTTTTGGTATCCAAATCCGGCTTTAAACTTCTCCACAACAGTATCATGGACCTGCCTGGTGTGTTCCTTGGTCTTCATGATGCTCTCTGTGCTTTAAACAGAACCCTGAGACTATCACAGAGCAGGTGCATTTATACAGAGACTTGATTACACACAGGTGGATTCTATTTATCTTCATCAGTCATTTAGGACAACATTGGATCATTCAGAGATCCTCAATGAACTTCTGGAGTGAGTTTTCTGAACTGAAAGTAAATGGGCCGAATAATTTTGCACGCCCCACTTTTCAGTTTTATTATTATAAAAAAAGTTTAAAAGATCCAATAAATTTCGTTCCACTTCACAATTGTGACCCACTTGTTGATTCCTCACCAAAAATTTAAAATGTTATATCTTTTTGTTTGAAGCCTGAAATGTGGCAAAAGGTTGAAAAGTTCCAGGGGGCCGAATACTTTCGCAAGGCACTGTATTTAACTGGATGACGGAAAACAATCCCCGGGATAGTCTCTGACAACATGAAGATTCCAATAAGCCTTCAAGGCCGTTTTAGCAAATGTACCAACCAGTGTGAAGACCCTAAGAGGTGAAGTAGGCCACAATAAATAGGTGCTGAGAAGAAGCACTGCCATCATTACAGAAGGTAATGTTTTGCATAGGTTTATGTAATTTACATATTACAGATAATTGCTCAGAATATCACATTTTATGGTTATGAGAATATTCTCCTTTAAGTAGTCTTATGGGAGGCAGCTCACCTTTGATGCCAATAAATAAACCTCCCAACAGGCATTAGGAACCAGGCTGTCCCTGTTCTGCAAGCTTCGGTGTTTTGTTTGCCTTCAATTGCTCTCTCAAGTCTAATAGAAGTATCTGGTTTCCACTATGGACCCGCTGCTATGCACCTCATTACACGGATCAGTTCTTCTAAAGCTTTGGTTACTTGTCAAACATTTTACAGAGGCCGGATGGTTAGACTGGCTGCTAGAAAATCCAAATCGAAAGGGGGGAATTTATGAGGGTTATTTTTAAAGTCAGTTTTGTTTGGACCTGTGTTGGTGTACTTTGTGCCAAATGTATCAAATGTTGCGCATTGTTTGTTAAAGGGAACCTGTCACCACGATCCTGGCCTATTATCTGCACTAGTACGTGAGTAATACCCCAGATAAAAAGTCCTGACTGCTATTTTTTTTAATATTTCTACGGACCCTTTTTCCCATTGTCAGTGTATAAAGCTGCGCTAAAATACACTGTCAGGACTGCTGTGCATGTGCACAAGTCCTCTCCATTATGTTGGGACAGCACAGTAGTCCGGACTGTGTATTTCAGTGCAGCTTTAACCCCTTCAAGCGACAGCCAGTTCGGACCAAATGCCGGAGCCCCATTTTTCAAATCTGACATGTGTCACTTTATGTGGTAATAACTTTGGAACGCTTTTACTTATCCAGGCCATTCTGAGATTGTTTTCTCGTCACATATTGTACTTCATGACAGTGGTAAATTTGAGTCAAAATATTTCATTCTTATTTATAAAAAAATACCAAATTTACCAAAAATTCAGAAAAATTTGCAAATTTCCAAATGTCAATTTCTCTACTTTTAAAATACATAGTAATACCTCCAAAAATAGTTATTATTTTACATTCCCCATGTGTCTACTTCAGGTTTGGATCATTTTGAAAATTACATTTTATTTTTTTGGGACGTTAGAAGGCTTCGAAATTTAGAAGCAAATCTTGAAATTTTTCACAAAATTTCCAAAACCCACTTTTTAAGGACCAGTTCAGGACTGAAGTCACTTTGTGAGGCTTCCATCATAGAAACCACCCAAAAATGACCCCATTTTAGAAACTACACCCCTCAAGGTATTCAAAACTGATTTTTACAAACGTTATTAACCCTTTAGGTGTTCCACAAGAATTAAAGGAAAATGTAGCCAGAATTTCCAAATTTCACTTTTTTGGCAGATTTTCCATTTAAATCATTTTATTCCGAGAATAAAGCAAGGGTTAACTGCCAAACAAAACTCAATAATTATTACCCTGATTCTGTAGTTTACAGAAATGCCCCATTTGTGATCATAAACTGCTGTACAGGCACACGGCAGGGCGCAGAAGGAAAGGAACGCCAGGGAAGATTTTACTTGAAAATTTTTAAGTTGCCATGTCACATTTGATGCACCCCTAGATTAGGAAACTCCAAAAAACTGACCCTATTTTGGAAACTACGGGATAAGTTGGTACTATTTTAGGGTACATACGATTTTTGGTAGCTTTATATTACACTTTTTGTGAGGCAAAGTAACAAAAACTAGCAGTTTTGGCATTGTTTTTATTATTTACAACATTCATCTGACAGGTTAGATCGTGTGATATTTTTATAGACAGGTCGTTACGGAAGCGGCAATATCTAATATGTATACTTTTTTTTTATTTATTTAAGTTTTACACAATATTTTTGAAGCACAAAAAAAAAAATCATGTTTTAATGTCTCCATAGTCAGAGAGCTGTAGTTTTTTTATTTTTTGGACGATTGTCTCTGGTAGGGGCTCATTTTTAGCGGTATGAGATGACGGTTAGATTCGTACTATTTTTGGGGGCATATGCTTTTTTGATAGCTTGGTATTACATTTTTTGTGATGAAATGTGACAAAAAATGGCTTTTTTTAGACAGTTTTTATTTTTTATGGTGTTCACCTGAGGGGAGAGATCATGTGATATTTTTGTAGAGCAGATTGTTACGGACATGGCGATACCTAACATGTATACTTATTTTTATTTAAGTTTTACACAATAATATTTTTGAAACAAAAAAAAAAAAAACATCTTTTAGTGTCTCCATAGTCAGAGAGCTGTAGTTTTTTTTTTTGGGCGATTGTCTCAGGTAGGGGCTCATTTTTTGCGGGACGAGATGACGGTTTGATTGTTACCATTTTGGGGTAAATATGCCTTTTTGATCGCCTGCTATTACACTTTTTGTGTGGCAAGGTGACAGAAAATGGCTGTTTTGGTATAGCTTTTTAAAAAAAATAAATAAATTTTTGCGTACACCTGGCGGGGTGGACCATGTGATGCTTTTATAGAGCCGATCGATACGGACGCGGCAATACCTAATATGTGTACTTTTTCTTTTACTTCATTTGGGGAAAAAGGGCGATTTTTTTACTTTTTTAAACTTTTTTTTTTTTTTTACTTTTTTTACTTTCTTTTTTTTTACTTTTTACATTTTTTTTAATTTATCAAGACCCATTTGGATCTTGAAGATCCAGTGGGCTTGATGGCTATACAGTGCATTGCAATAGTCATCTATTGCAATGCACTGTATCAGTGTTACACTAAGGCTGATAAGACCCTGAGGGTCTAATCAGCCTTAGGTACATGGCACTCAGGACGCTTTTGTAAAGCGTCCGGTTGCCATGGTAACCATCGGGCCGCTGATGTTGCAGCAGCGGCGGCCCGATGGCAGAGAGAGGGAGCTCCCTCCCTCTTAACCCCATGGATGCTGCGGTCGGCTACTGACCGCAACATCTATGGGGTTAAACAGCTGAAATCGGTGCCAGCTCACACTCTCTGCTGATGGCAGTGGCTCCGATCCTGAGCCGCTGCCATTATATAATACAGCACAGGAGGGGGCAGAACCGGGGGGCAACGGAGGCACGAGGGGGGCACTACAAGGGGGGGGGGGCTGTATGGGGGCACGGACATCTTACCTGGTTTCAGGCTGCGATCTCCAGAGTGGAGATCGCAGCCTGAAACTGGCATTTTAGCACTGAAGCGCTCCGATTGGTTAGTCTGCAGAGACTAACCAATCGGAGCGCTTGCTGGCAAGGGACCACTCTGATTGGTCCCTTGCCGGCTTCCCCGAGGTCTCTGCTCTCCGGGAGAGCGGAGACTCCGGGGCTGTGACACTTTATAGTGTCACAGTCCCAGTAAGCAGTTTGGACGTAACTGCACGTCCAAATGCCGCAACTTACTTGCACTTTGGACGTACAGTTACGTCCAAATGCGCCAAGGGGTTAAGCACTGATAGCAGGGGAACTAGGGCAGTAGGAAAATAAAGATGGTGATCTGGACTCCTTATCTGCAGTACTACTCATAGATAATAGTCTGAGACTGTGACCAAAGATTCCCTTTACATTTGATGCATCAACCTAATATTTTTGTCTAGAAATACTATCTTATTGCTGTGGTTCCAGTGTGTTTGACTAAGTTTCCTCCATCATTTGCTTATTACCCCTACATTGCCTAAACTTTTTTTACTACATTAAGCGGCATTTCATACTTTTATTTGTTGTTTTACTTTAGCTCGACGGTCCCGTGCTTAGTTCACTTACTTCCCGTTTTCGACTTAGCTTGTGATGACATTTTCCAGTACATTTTGTATTCTTTGAAGCTACCATTAAATCACTCCTCCGGTCTGATGTGCCCACTAACAAGGTCATCCAATAAACAACCTGCTGTAAATCTGTCAACCGCTCCCCCACACTTCTCTCCTACATCTCACATCTGACGTGTTAGAAGCTTGTTCCATTGTATTTACCATTTGAAGTATGTAAAGCATGTCTTTTACTCATTAATGCATATACTTCTCTGCTGAACCCCTGTATCAAATTCCATGCTGCTCCCTAGTCCTCCTATAATGCCCATGTGTCATCACTCACCCCTGCCACCTTCTGTCCTGCCCCTCTGTCCTCCAATGATCCCCATGAGCCAGGGCCCACCACTGCCACCTTCCACCCTGATCCAGACAGGCTGGCTTAGGGTAATGAGTTGCTTCTAACACCTATATATCCACATGTATAGCATGTAGAGATATGAGCTAGGTCTAGTTTAAAAACTCACACTCTTAACCTTTAGGGTTCGGCTACATGGCGATTTTCGTCAAGCATCACAGCGTAGAGCGCTGCCACAGGAATGAATAGGGTTCAAGTGCAACTGGCATTTTTGCTGCCTCTGTGAAAAGTAATTTGATATGCGTGGCGGAGCAAATGTGTAAGTTGCACTGTGACCCTACTCATTCTTATGGCTGTCCTCCACACTGCACGTGACACGTGTTGTGCCCAAAATCAATGTGTAGATGTACCCTAAAAACAAGACCAAAAGTGCTTTGCAATACAATATACAGCCCCAGATATAAGGTCTTCCAGTCGGGATTGTAATGTTTTACCTGCAGATATCATTCCCATTTATGTCAAGGCCTTATATCTCAGGCTGTATATTGTATAGCATATAGACGTATGAGCTAAGTCTTGTTTTAAAGATCACACTTTAAGCTTTAAAACAAGACCAGAAGAACTGGGCTCCTGCTCTCAAGGCCCAGATCAGCATAACCGCTGATCATAGCTGTTTAATCCAATAGCGACCATGGTGAAACCATGTAAAACATGAAAGGAGAATGAGATTGCAGGATGCTGATGTATTTTCATGGCTTCCAGGGGTTCAATGAAGGTCTACAGGTCTGCCCTCTGTATATGCCTAGTAGATTGCATGTTTGTTTCCTAGTGACAGAATAATACACTGCACTACATAAGTATTAAGTTGTATTATGTAAGCAATCAAAGGATTGCATCTCAAAGTCCTCTTGTGGGACTATATGGTGGCATTGCTATTTTTTCTATTACCTCCTGAAAGAGTTAATAAAAGTTAAGTTGAGTTATGTATCCCAAAATGGTGCAATAAAAATGACAACCTTCAAAAAAACATGTCCTCATATGGCTACAGACAGAAAAATAAAGTTTCTGCTCTTGGAATGTAATGATGAAAAAATGAAAAAAAAAAAAAAAATGCTTGTCACTAAGGCCCAAAACAGACTGGGCAACAAAGGGTTGATTTATAGATTTTGTACAACATCCAAAATCTCATTTGGGGCTACTATAGACTGCATGCTGTATATAGCTGAGATGCTGTATGTTACTTCATCCTCGACACCGTCATCATAACGATCCATAAAATCAAACAGTGCTTTACGACAGAAAACAGAGGAGGACTCAGTACAATACACAGCACTGTATACTTGTACATACTGTATGTATGAGGACATTGAAATGCATTAGCAATATGTTAAGGTGATCCAGATCTCCAATGGATGAATGAGTAAATGTATGATCAGACTTTGGTTCATCAGTCAGCAGCTCTCCTTGCTGAATCAAAGCTCTGCATTTCTCGGGTCACCATGAATGATGCCATAAATGACAGCATCATATATCTAAAACTAGCAACACCATATACTTATATTGAATCCTTTTGTGTCCATTCTGATCCCTATAGGATGAATCTTGCACAGTGACTGCCCATCACTAAATTCCCTATGAAGGGGTATACGTACATATCTGACCAAGGATTTTCACAGTTAGGCCCCGCAAAAATATGGGGGCTGCCTGGCGTGGGTTCCGCAGCGCTCGGAACACACGCCAGGCGGCCCCATTGAAAATGCCTATACTTGTCCGTGCGTACAGACAAGTATAGGACATGTTCTGTCTTTTCTTGCCGAGCCGCGGCTCAGCAAGATAGCGTGCCGCCCATAGAGGCGAACGGGCCCGCCCCTATTCCGCAAATTTGCGGAATAGGTGCGGACCCGTTCACATGCCCTAAAGCAGATGAAAGTGTATAACCCCTTTAAAGGAAATCTGTCATCAGAATAATTGCTATTAAGAGGAAAGCCATGGCCTAATAACACCTAGTACCTTATTTCCAGATGTGCCTTTGTTCCAGCAATAGATGTTTTTTATCCTGTGATAAAAAGTTTATTTGGTATGCAAATGAGCCAGTAAGGTGCCCAGAGGGGCGTCACTCTTGCAGGAAGGAGCCCAGCCACGCCTCCTGCTCATTTATGGCTCATTTGCATACCAAATAAACTGGATTTTCAGAAGATAGAAAACATCTATTGCTGAAACAAAGGCACATCTAAAAATAAGGTACTAAGTGCTATTAGACTATGGCTTTACTTCAATAGTGATTATCCTGGTGACAGATTTCCTTTAAGGCCTTATGCACACAGTCAGTTATTTCAATCAATGAGTGAAGGACAAAACCAGGTGCGGCTCTAAGCACAGAACAGGAGCAGATCTTTCCCTTATACCTCATGTCTGTGGAGGCTCCCATCCTGGTTTTGGTTCACAATCACTGACGTGTGAATGAGGCTTAAAGGTGTATGCTCATCACAGACATTTGAGATATTCACAAGATATTCCATAAATGTCAGATAGATGTAGGTCCTACCTCTAGGACCCATATCTATCTATAGAATGGAGTAGCAGCTGCAGTGAATTGAAAGGGCCGTGCACCTGCACCTCTCTCCATTCACTTCTAGGACAGTCTACAGAATAGCTCTGCACCTATCAGACATGTATGGTATAGCCTGTAGATATGCCGTAAATGTGAATACCCCTTTAAGATGTCCACACTTTAACAAACACCACTTCTTGCTGCCAAACACTTCCCTTAAGGTGTAGACTACTAGTAATGTAAGAAACAAGGGACACACCCGTCAATTTATACAGCCAGTCATTGCTTTATTATCTAAATCAATATAAACTGCATACAATGTACCATTTGAGACACTTAAGAAAAATAAAGCCATCAGTTTTATCAAGTAGAAAAATAAAGGCTATACCAACGTCAGACAGGCACTTCATAAAATATGCCCCAAGGAAAGAAATTCTTCATGTTACTCTATAACATGAACCTCTGCGGCAGGAGAGGCTTGCTCTATTAAAACGGATTCTTATCTTAAAAATAAGTTAAAGAGTAATTTACATTTTAAATAAACGTTCTTCTCACAAAAGTCTAATATCTTCCCGTTCTTCACTTCTCCAAACAGAAGTGAACAATTGTGACTGACATAGATTAAATAGTATCAAACAACATATGACAATACAAAGAATGACTGCGTCTCAACATGTTAAAGGGGTTGTATGGGTTCAGAGCAGAACCTGGACATATCCCCATCTTCACCCCTCCGCCCCCCGCGTAACGCTTTCGCCTAGCAGTGTTCCTGGTGACGTCAGCGGTTCCGATAGTGGACTTTAGTGCTGACCTAGCCGTTTTACAGACTAGGGCAGCGCTAAAGCCCGCCCATTAGTGCCAGTGACATCACAGGGCTCGCTGCTGGACGGTAGTCTACCAGTCCCTATGGAGAGCCAGATACATCAACTGATCACCTAAAAAAGCCTCAGCGCAGGGCAAAGCAGAGCATCGGATGATAAAATGCTCCAATGCTCATATCATGATGGCCCAGAGGGGTGAAGATGGAGATATGGACAACCCCTTTAAGTGAAATAGTAGAAAGTTGTGTGAATTTCTTGGCACTTGCCCACTTACAGCCTAAGGCTGCTTTCACACGCAGCAGATTTTGTTGCAGTTCCTGTGAATGAACATCACTTCCATTCGTCTTAATGGGACTTGCAGAAATCCATGTGCTTCAGATGAATGGTGGTAGTAAATTTTCTGCAACAAAATCTGCCGTGTGTGAAGGTACCCTAAGGCCACCCGCACACGTTGCGGAATATGTGTTTTTTCCACGGAAAAAAACGCAGTGTATTACAGTACCAACAAAGCGTATGAGATTAAACTACTCGCATGTCCACTATGCAGATTTTTTCAGTGCGAAAATCAACCTGCCTTGCGGTTATCAAATTTAATAGCTTGTCAATTATGTTTGTGGTTTTAGCTGCGGATTTCACCCTTTTCAATGGAAGGGCGAGATCTGCAGCAAAACCGCATCAAATACGCACCAAAAACTGCTGTTAGATATTGTGGATATTGGTGCGGATATGGTGCAGAAGTACAGAAATGTACTGCCCCCCCGTGTGCAGGTGGCCTAATGGTTAAAGCTACTACTGGTGTACCTGCAAAGAACTGCTACTAAACGTGTCACGATACCAAGGCCCTGTCCTCCATGGTGACAATCACACAATGCCCTAAAGTACTTAGTATCTGCAGCATTGTGAACAATACAAAAAATGTAACAGGAAATTGTTGGCAAGGATAATAGAAGATATGCCTGGCATTCAGATGGATTGACAGTGCCTGGTGCACAGTAAAGAGGTTATGTAGCACAAAGAAGGCACTTTTAAGTTGACACAGGAGTGATAAAGCAGCCGGGTAATTATTGCACGACAACTCCTACGGAGTTAATAGCTCCCCAGCTGTACTTCACTGTATACTGCACAATTCTTGGAATACATTTTCTAAAGATACTCCTGTCTTGCAGTATACAAAAAAATAAAAAAAAATACTGTGCAATAAGAGTGGCACAATGCGTGTATTCGGAGCATAACATCTGTCCACAGATCACCCATGTATTTCTGGATACAGCGCTTTGTGCCTCAGATGTTCCTCTAGGCACTGAATGGCAATAGGATCCACATTAACATCAAATTTATTAGCAAACAAGTGATGCTTCCCCAACATGAACTGCAAGTCCCCGGCGCCAAACACACAAACGGAGCGGACGTGAGTTCCACTACACCATGGGTACGGGGCTCCTTTAGAGACGTCTCCCTCCAAGTACTGCCACTTCACAAACCTGGCGATGGAATTCATGTCCGAAACATCGTATTTACTATTGGCTGGGACGGACCCCGGCATTTCGGGAAATCTGTGCAGCGTGGCCCATAAAAACTCATCTGGACTGTAAGTGTCCTTAGACCAATCGAGAAACGTTCTGATTTTGTCATCTTTCAAGACATGGCTAACAAATGCTCTGCTGAGAACAAAATAGGCACTGCCAGAAAACATGGAGATTGCAAATGGTGGCGGCGCCTTGTCAACATCCGTTTTCTTGATAGCATTAGCAACTATCTCATAGTGCTTCTTCCAGCGGACCTCCTTGTGTGGCGGCATTTTTTCTGTTTCCAGGCTGTTTTCACCTTTCAATGCTTTTAACAGCTGTACCATCTCTTGGTTGGTTTTTGTTGGAAAATCCATGCCACAGAGGTTTATTAAGTATTTCCACTGGGCATCGGCACGGTGAAGATCTTTCATGCAGTTGAGATCAGCCTGCACGCGGCTCCACGATGCGTACACCACATTCTCTAGCTGGGAGGCGATGAAGACATTTTCAAAACAGGAGGCAATTCCTTTTACTGCGGCCACAAAAGCTTCTGAAGATTTCTTGTCGACATGGATGCAGTAATAATTCTGAGGCATGTATATCGTACGCAAAAGCCTTTCCAGCATGTCAACTTTATGGTGGACCACTATGGAATAGGCTATGGGGAATTCCCGCTCTTCATCGCTAAGCGGATATAAAATATACTTGCGATCTCGGGTGAAGGAGTAGCAGTCTTTGGTCATATTGATGTAGTCATTTTCAGTCAGACGTTGCTGCTGTCTCCTATTTTTCACAGTTATGAGCTCTAATTTAGCCCCCTCTAGAGCCTCCTCGTCACCTCTCAGGATCTTTGTACAGTTCACATTGCTACCGGGGTTCTCCCCGACAAGTTCTAGGTTTCTGCTGGTAAAATCCGGCGTTTTGCTGTGGTTCTTCACCACTGTCAGGGCTGCTACAGTGAGTGCGATAAAGAGCAATAAGCCTATGCGTCTGACTTTACAGTGCCGTACTTTTCTTTTCAGCATCTCAAAATCTGGAGCACATTTAACACAGGAGATGAAAAATATCACTTTCTGTCAGGTGGTCATTCAGCAGAGGTCGGCTGCAGTTATGGGATTCTTGGCAATATGGACCATATACATCCTAAAAAAGAAAAGGACAGATCAGACCAGTGTGACCACACAGAGAACATATAGTACTGTGCTAATAGTTAGAACATTACAGTAGCTAAGCACATACAGATATGTTTAATGAACGGCACAATACATTCTGCAGAACGCTAAGCCCATCGCGGTTTGGTAGAGCAAAGCGAGGTTAGGATGCTTCATCCGAAGTCGCTTCGTTCAGAACTTTAGAATAATACTGTATGGAGATCCGTCTCATTACAGTATTAGAATGTATGGGCTCTGATGAGCCAAAGTTAGTTATTTGTGAAGTCGCGCGTGAGACTTTGTTGAATAACTTTGGTAAACTTTAAAACTTGAAACCAAACTCAGCTTTGGTTCCAAGGTACCAGTTTTAATGTGGTTTTCCACTTTAAAAATCAATTACTGAGGTTATTCAACGAAGCCTTGCGCGACTTTGTAAATCACTAACTCCGGCTCATCGGAGCCCATACATTCTAGTACCGTACGCTCAACACTAATAAAGATGCCACCCCCTTTACAACCAGATTCCAGCTTTCATTTTTAGACAAAACCAGAAAATACAAGAGATGATCTGACCACTTCACTAACTGCACTGGTTTGGGTTTTTTTTTTTTTTTTAACCCCTTAGGTACCTGCAGGACTGATTGTGGTGCTAGATGAAAAAACACAGCGGCATTGTCCTCTTTGAACTCCCCACAAATGAAAGCTTGAACATCGGGTGAGGGTGGGAAAATAGGGGAATCACAGGTCAGGTACTTGACACGCCTGTCAGAAGCCCAGGAGCAGACTTCCTAATATAATCAGGATGGATTAGAAGTAAAATGTCATTAATATTAATAATGTCGGGAGACAATTCTTCAAATTGCTTTACAGTAAATCACTAAATCATTAGTACGCAAATGTTACTTAAAATGTTTCCTATGGGATATGGACGCACATGGCAACAAGCCCTCACCGCTGAAACCTCGCTCACCAGCAGGATTTTGAAGTGTATCAGTCTGGTGCGCTTTCTGCATCATGTGTACCGAGCCTAAAAACAGTAGGGATAGCTTGGCTAATTCTTTGAATGGAGAAAACTGCGAGGCTGTGGTGATGGCCATCATCTCTATCCGTTCACAGAATGCAGGCTACACGTATATCTACCAATGAAATCTGTAATGTGGTCTATGCAAAGTGGCAGAAACCGCTACTCAATGGGGGCAATTTATGGCGAGTGGCATTTCATACACTAGTGAGAATAAAACGTGTGCTGGAGAAAGGCATGGCAGGTTTTATGAGGAGGCGAGTGCCTCTCAATGCACTGGTTGTGTCTTCTGTCAGACCCCGGACCAGAAAACACTTGAGCTATAATTAATGTCAGTTTCTAGTAAATCTGTAAGGGTGTGGGATCTGCGCGCTGGTGTTGGTTGGCATAGAGTGCCCTAATTTACTAAGGGGCATCTACCCCTTAAGGTGGCACTCCTATGACTGCAATATTAAACATTTGTATAACAGTCACCCATGGGTTTAATTACTGCTTATAAACGACCTAAAATTGTCATTTTTAAATCATTATGCCTGGCAATGTAAGGGTGCATTCTCTAAGGCCAAAAACACAATGTGCCATGCAGCTAATTGGCACGTGGCAAAAGCTGCAATTCTGTCACCTAGGACACTACAGGTGCCATTCGGTGTATGGGCATACACCCTGGCTGAAATAGATCCGAGATGAGAATAGCTCAGACCAACCGTCCCAAAAATGATACTGAAGTGAGAGAAAGTCATGAACACATTAGAATCCTGCAGAGGGAAATCAGGGTGGTATAAGCTGGGCCATGTGCGGGTGAGGTGCCCCCAGCCCAGAACAGCTGCATTCTTCACTTCGAAAACCATGCAGCCAGCCAGCGGGCCGGTATGAAAGCAGGGCTTTATGTCAGCAAGGAAAGGGGCTTTTTTTCAGCACTAGCTGAATATGTGCTTTCTGCAAAGTGTAAGGTTACCTAGTAACTTAATATTTATCCAGATGTAAAAGGCAACGTTCCTTAGAAAGGCTTTAAATTTAATAGTGTTTCTGCTTTCCAACAAATTTTCAGATTCCTCAAAATATGGGGAGGGGGGATCTAAATTTTAAAGCCACAAATCCACAGTATATGACCATGTTAAAAAAGGCAATTTACATAATTATGTGGAAAACTCTGCTACTCCAGTGTCAGGCTAAGGCTTTGTGCACTCGGCCACAATACAGATCGACGCAGAAGCTGCATATTGCTAGGGACTGGATCAATTTGCAAAGGACAGCGTCTAACCTAGCCCTTGCCACTGGGATATACTAGTAAAAGTTACATCTTATCCACTGGATTGGGGTCCAACTGCTGGGGCCCCCATGGATCCCAAGACCGAAGGCCCCCTAAGGCCCCATGCAAAGTCACACAACCGTTGTTTGGGTCTGCATTTTTTGGGGCTCGGATCTGGACTCACTTCATTCATTCACTCTGTGTGCTGTGTGCATCCATTGCTCTATTATGTGGCCCCACAAAAAAATAGAAAAAAAAAAATAAATAGAACATGTCCTATTCTTGTTCGTTTCTATCATGGGCACACAGCCTCCGTGTTTTTTGGTTCCGCAATTTGCCGACCGCATTAGCCATAACTCAGTTTAAATCTCTGCTTGGGAGTCCCATAGGTGGTCTTACACAGTGACTGACAGCTATCTCTGCACACACAGTCATAGAGGGAAGACCTCCAATTACTGAATAGGACCACCCACTGGACTCCTAAGTAAAAGAATTCATGAAATACAAGTTATTCCCCCATAAATCTCCTTTGATCTGCTCAGTGCCTCATGTCCAATGTGGCCGTCTGCCTGGTGTGACCTCTGCACTATACAGTATATACAATGCTGCCCTGAGGCATCACTTACTGCACCATGTAAAAAGCAAAAGCAGGCAGTTTCACCAGGATTTTTTCTTAAAGTTTAGTTACAAATAACTGTGACACTTTACGATGTGGGTACATTTATTCTGGGACATTACGAACAGTATGCGTTGTACTAAATCTGTGAGTAGAAAGAAAACCAGCACATGAAAGGTTAAGCCGCATGGTAGGTTTCATAACATCAGATGCAGCTTGGACAGGGCAGAGACTACATTCCTCATCATCATCACAACCCTCTCTTCAGTTTCCTAATAAAATGCCACTATGTCAGCTAAGCAAGTCTCCAGCATTCCTACACCCCCATACATAAGTTACAATAGCAGGCTGGGCTTCAGGTTCCTGTATTGTCTGGTCTTTACAATGGCATTCAGACTATTTGTGTGGCCCACGCTGTGTATTTTCTAGCAACGTCTTGATGTGTTTGTTCAGCGCAGAAAACCAGGGTGGCCACTATGCTCTGCACCGGTGAAGGAGATGCTTTCTAGGAAATGATAGAAGTAACAAGTGGCAGATATGACATGTGGTACAGACAATTCTAGGAACTGTTCCCAGACGTGCGAGCTGCGGCCCGGGGCTCCGGCAGGCTATTCCAGTGGGTGATCAGCCCGCCGGATCCGCGCTGCCGCAGGTGCATGTGTGGGCTGGAACTACGCTCCGGTCCCATTCACAGCACAGCAACCCCTGCTGAGAGGCGCCCCGTGCCGCAGGTGTGAAAGGGGCCTAAGGCTAGGCTCGCCCTCGCTGCCTTCTCCTGGGCTTTCCATCGGGGGTATAGATTTGAACACCTAAAAACAGTATTCTAGCATGGGTACAATCACTTTAATGGGTCAAACAGGGTTAAAAAAATTAATCTTTGGACGTCATTGACCCACTTTCCGTTTCTTTCCTGTTTTTTTCACCAGACAGAATAGTGTGGTACAGTGAAAAAACAGGGAACAAATGGAAAGCAGGAGAAATGGCGTCCAGAGAAGAACCTTTCACCCTTGGGGGAGGTTTGGACATTTTGCACCTCTGGTAGCCAGGACAATTATCACAGTTTTGACATATACAAATGAAACTTAAATTACATTAAAAAAAAAAAAAAAATACTAAGGCTACATTCAAATGACTGTAGTGTTTTGCCTGCACATGGCTGCCACAATAATGGAAAATGCCTATTCTTTTGCGGCCCCATTGAAATGAATGGATGTGGACTCACTCATATAGTGGTGTGCATGAGCAGACACCCAGCACCTTATACACACACACTGTCAATCTGCACCAAAATGTCATTTTCCACAGAAATGGCATAAAGTGTGACCCAAGCGCAGAAAGTCCTTAAAATAAAGGATTCATACATAGAACTTAATCCTACAATTACAAGCATGTATCTGCAAGAAATCACCAGAACTGGAAAGACCAAAAAGCTGGTATTAAGTTGGAAATGTCTTAGAGGTAACAATCCATTAAATACTCCTCGAAAAATAAGTGCGCCCTCAAAGCCTGTATATCTCCTGAGAGCCGACAACAGGATGGGCTGCTGACAACCATGTCCACCTTCATGTAACTTTGTGACAACCAGGAATTATTTTACAAAAAGGCATCAACATAAACATATGAACCTAAAAGTCACATCCAAGCAGAGGTTTACACACAATAATGATGTAAATATATTGAGTTGTTCAAGGCTCATATATACTGTACCACAAGCGTGTACATCAACCAGAGCTGTAAAAACACTGACAGTGCGGCCAAGAAATAGTACTTCCTGCAGTTCACCAGAAGGGTTAGAGGGTTAACCATGGGAGGTCCCAGTGTTGCTCCTATATTACACCCCTCTAAATACCCATTAACGTGAATGTACACATGGTGGTATACATTTGTGTACCCCCCCAAGGAAAGCCTAGCAGGGTTAAAATGCAATAAACTCAGCCTAACGGGGCTTTCACATCCCTTTTTTTTTATTACCAGCAGGGAATCAGTTTTTTAGAGAAACTGGATACATTCCAAAAATGATGTAAATTTTTATGAAAAATTGATCCATGGTATCTATTTTCAGTTTTAGTTATTTTTTCCTTTGCTGGATGGATTATGTAGACAGGAACACGAGTATATATAGCGTATGCACATTTGGTATGGTTTCTCTATAGAAGCCCATGAATCTGTTAAATGCATTCATTGTAACAAGGTTCCCAGTAAAAATGGATGCCTGAAAGTGGACTTCTAAGAGGGCCACTGTGACGTTGAGGTGGGAAGGTTTCTGGTGTGTTCACACTCTGCGGTAAGAGGAGAATTATCTGGATATTACACTGATGCAGCACGAGGCTCAGTACTAGAGGAATCGGCCTAGTAACAGGCTCATGTCACAGTTTCCATAGCAGGTTCTCATTAGGCAAGCCCAAGACACAGTGCCATGACAGCAAGCGACATACGGCCAATGGGCAAAACACATACGGCAACGCAATAGAAATTACAGATTATAATTAGAATCCAAGGGAATTCATAGACAGCTGCCTTTCCAGGCAGTTCTAGTAACAGATCACTACAGGGTTTCCCAGAAAGACAGGCTCGTGGTATATTACCAGAATCTTAGACGCAGGTGCAGTTAGGCCGGGATCACACTGTGCTTTAGGCCTCATGCACACGAACGTATTTTCTTTCCGCGTCCGTTCCGTTTTTTTTGTGGACCGTATGCGGAACCATTCACTTCAATGGGTCCGCAAAAAAACGGAAGGTACTCCGTGTGCATTCCGTTTCCGTATGTCCGTATTTCCGTTCCGCAAAAGAGTAGAACATGTCCTATTATTGTCCGCATTACGGACAAGGATAGTACTGTTCTATTAGGGGCCAGCTGTTCCGTTCCGCAAAATACGGAATGCACACAGATGTCATCCGTTTTTTTTGCGGACCGCAAAATACATACGGTCGTGTGCATGAGCCCTTAAAGGGACTTTTTTTAATATTCAAATTTAGCACCAAACTCCGCTCATTTCTGTGGCCAGCCTAGAGCTGGGCGATATGGCAAAAAAAAAAATCTCGATTTTTTTAAAATTTTGGACGATTCACGATTTAAATCTTGATTTTCTTATGTTAGTAAAAATATAAAAAAATAAATAAAAAAGCCCACTGTGCCCCCATCAGACCTCAGATCAGCCCACTGTGCCCCCATCAGACCTCAGATCAGCCCAAAGTGCCCCCTCCAGACCTCAGAGCAGCCCAAAGTGCCCCCTCCAGACCTCAGAGCAGCCCAAGGTGCCCCCTCCAGACCTCAGAGCAGCCCAAGGTGCCCCCTCCAGACCTCAGAGCAGCCCAAGGTGCCCCCTCCAGACCTCAGAGCAGCCCAAGGTGCCCCCTCCAGACCTCAGAGCAGCCCAAGGTGCCCCCTCCAGACCTCAGAGCAGCCCAAGGTGCCCCCCTCAGACCCAGGTGCCCCAGACCTCAGAGCAGCCCAAGGTGCCCCCTCCAGACCTCAGAGCAGCCCAAGGTGCCCCCTCCAGACCTCAGAGCAGCCCAAGGTGCCCCCTCCAGACCTCAGAGCAGCCCAAGGTGCCCCCTCCAGACCTCAGAGCAGCCCAAGGTGCCCCCTCCAGACCTCAGAGCAGCCCAAGGTGCCCCCTCCAGACCTCAGAGCAGCCCAAGGTGCCCCCTCCAGACCTCAGAGCAGCCCAAGGTGCCCCCTCCAGACCTCAGAGCAGCCCAAGGTGCCCCCTCCAGACCTCAGAGCAGCCCAAGGTGCCCCCTCCAGACCTCAGAGCAGCCCAAAGTGCCCCCTCCAGACCTCAGAGCAGCCCAAAGTGCCCCCTCCAGACCTCAGAGCAACACAAAGTGCCCCCTCCAGACCTCAGAGCAGCCCAAAAGTGGCCCCCTCCAGACCTCAGAGCAACACAAAGTGCCCCCTCCAGACCTCAGAGCAGCCCAAGTGCCCCCTCCAGACCTCAGAGCAACCAAAGTGCCCCCTCCAGACCTCAGAGCAGCCCAAAGTGCCCCCTCCAGACCTCAGAGCAACACAAAGTGCCCCCTCCAGACCTCAGAGCAGCCCAAAGTGCCCCCTTCAGACCTCAGAGCAGCCCAAAGTGCCCCCTCCAGACCTCAGAGCAGCCCAAGGTGCCCCCTCCAGACCTCAGAGCAACACAAAGTGCCCCCTCCAGACCTCAGAGCAGCCCAAAGTGCCCCCTCCAGACCTCAGAGCAACACAAAGTGCCCCCTCCAGACCTCAGAGCAACACAAAGTGCCCCCTCCAGACCTCAGAGCAACACAAAGTGCCCCCTCCAGACCTCAGAGCAACACAAAGTGCCCCCTCCAGACCTCAGAGCAGCCCAAAGTGCCCCCTCCAGACCTCAGAGCAACACAAAGTGCCCCCTCCAGACCTCAGAGCAGCCCAAAGTGCCCCCTTCAGACCTCAGAGCAGCCCAAAGTGCCCCCTCCAGACCTCAGAGCAGCCCAAAGTGCCCCCTCCAGACCTCAGAGCAGCCACCATCATAATAATAAAAAAAAAAAAATCCCTTACCTGTCCTGCGCCACGGCTCCGCTCCACGTCCGGCGCTGCACTGTCACCTAACTGCGTGCAGCGTCAGGTCAGAGTGCGCGCACTACGTCCTGACGCTGTACGCGGTCAGGACAGTGCAGCGCAGCCCCGGAAAAGAAGAGGAGCGCCGGACACCGGAGCGGAGCCGCGGCGCAGGACAAGTGAGAGATTTTTTGTTATTTTATATGTCGGGCGCCATTTTAGGAAAATCGAATTCACGATTTTCCTAAAAAATAAAATCGTGAGGCTTGCAATTGGCGAATTAATTTGATTAATCGCCCAGCCCTAGGCCAGCCCCTCCCTCATGGCTTTGATTAATGTGCCCCGGCAGTGCCAAAGCAGCCAGGGAACTGAGTCTCGGATCAACAAATGAAAAGCAGCATTTTACATCAGATGAACCACAGCTATGTGTCTGTGCACAGCTGGACAGGGAGGCACCGGGTGACAGACTCCATTTAAAGGGAACCCGTGATGCTGAACATGGTGTATGATCTGCAGGCAGCATGTTATAGAGCAGGAGGAGCTGAGCAGATTGATATGGGAAAAGAGTCCGTATAACTTGTAATTCATACATGTAAATTCCTGCTCTTTCTGGGCTTTGACGTCCAGGAGGCAGTCCTATCAGTGACTGACAGCTATCTCTGTATACATAGTCATAGAGAGCAGGCTGTTATCACTGATAGGACCGACTCCTTGACTTCACAGAACGAGCAGGAATTTACATGAATTAATTACAAGTTATACTGAATCTTATCCCATAAAACCATATATCAGTCTGCTCTGCTCCTCCTGCTCTATATTGTGCTGCACAGTGACTGGTGAGACAGATACATTTACTTCAATGAGGCAAACAAGTCCAAAGGATTCATCTCTGGACTCTGTCTGACCTGCTTGCCATTCAGAATAGCATGGTAGACCTTGGTTACGTGGTTAGATGCTCACATTTAGGGCAATATTTTTCACAAAAGGGTTTTCCAAGACTTTAATACTGATGACTTTTCCTTAGGATAGGTCATCGGTATCTGATTGGTGGGGGTCCGACACCAGGGGCCCCTACCGTTCAGTTGTCTGAAAAGGCACCAGAGCTCCTGTGAGCACAGCATTGTACATTGTATAGCGGCTGTGCTTGGCATCACTTGAATAGGGCTGAGCTGCTCCTAGGCCACATGACACGGGGCTACTGAAAGTGCCACTGCCTTCTCAAACAGCTGATCAGCAGGGGTCCCAGGTGTCAGACCAGAGGATAGGTCATCCGTTCTAGTCTAGGAAAAACCCTTTAAGTGACACGTACGAATGTCTCCAACATCTCAAATAGTCTTTTAGGCAAAATAGCTACAGTTATGGTGCATTTTCTTCACGCAGCAGACTTAAGTTACTGGAAGAAAATTCACTACAAAAGCAGGTATGTGGTTGCAAAAACAACATGAGTTTTTTCACTGCACCAATAATGCAGCACAGCGATGAAGTGTGGCGGCACCCTTACAAATGAGGGTTTCTATATTAATTATGTTTATTACATAATCACAGGGGGGAGAAGAGGACAAGCAGGGAAGGGCAAACAGTTTTACCTGCAAAACCTACCTAGGCATGGAAAACCATTTTAAAAGCATGCCTACTGGCAGTAAAGCGGTAGGAGGGCGCACACTGCATTGCCACAGTGCATACAATGGTAGCCTATGGGAACACATGAGGTCACAATACACTGGGAAACTGGATCAAGAGGTTATGTCTGCTAGACAGAGGACGGGCTGCAGGAAGACACTTTGAATATAATGAGCAGGCTGGGAAGGATGTAAGCTGTTGCCCAAGGTGCTCACTTTTAATAACTAGTTTGCAGTAATTGTATCTTGTAGGTGGAGCAGCAATTCAATTAAACAGTCCTAATGTCTTCTAGGAGAATAAGAGCCCTAGAAGGGAGAATGCTGTACACTCCCGATGCCAGAGAGCGCAGCATGAAAAGCTATTTTCCACTGCGGATTAAGTGCTCCTCTTGTCAGGCTGTTCACACTCTAGGTGCGAGTTACTGAAGGAGAGAGGCAGATGGAAAAACCATGCAATATGAAGAATGAGCACATCACTGCCATCATGTGTGCACAACACAATATATTGCACGCTCGTAGGCTGTAAAGAGGCATATATGGGAAATATTCTACCTACATATTACAGCGCCCAATTCCAATAGAAATTAATGGAGCAGCAGGACCCCCACCAATCTAATAGTCTTAATCTAACCGGAATACCCTTTTAAGTATGAGATCAGAGGATTACTGATCTACACATGCCATTTATAGATTATAGAGTGAAAAAAAAAGTAAAAATTGCAGTCAGGGGATACTTTAGAGAAACAGCCCTAAAGGGTTAAAGCCGACTAGCGGCAACGTGGTAACTGATAAGACTCCACATGAGGATTCCCACATCCACAAGTATGATCAGTGACAAACGACGCTCACGTGCACAGACCCACTGAAACGAATGGGTCAGGATTCAGACGAGATGCAGATTGCAGGTTCACCACACGCATCACATCCGGACGGAAAACCTCGCTCGTGTGAAAGAGGCCTTGGCAGTGCAAGGGTTAAAAGTGTCATTGTCAAACGACAGGCCGCAAGGACGCTGCTCATATTTTTAAGGCTCCCGCCAATTAGATTTTCTATCTGCTCAGGATATTTAACCCAAACAAGCAGACTGCCCCGGCTCTATTCATTCCGCCCACCATATGCAGTATACCAGGCCAGCTATCATACTGTATCACAGAACACACAAGTCACCGACCATCATTTCCTTACTAAGAAGTGTGCGGTGAACTGACAGATGACAATTTCCGCTGCTAGGAAAGAGGATGTCGGGGCAGGCAGCAAAAGGAAATGAGAGTAAAAATAAAGGCAGCCTCACTACTACATTCTGCAGATTACAACCTATAGAAAGCTATCCTAATAGAAAAACCCAGTCATTACAGGAGATCAGAATTCCTAGAGAAATAAGAATAAATGACATGCTGCTATACGTGTGCTCCATGGGGTGACTTGGTAGGCTGTACAAAGCTACACTGTGCGGTATGCTCTGCTGTATATAGCAGATACCAGCAAGCAATGGCTTCCAGGCTGATGATGCTGCAGGCTCCGCATCGGTGACAAAGCCCAGAGATATTGTAGCGCAAGTCACACGACAAAAGGTACAACTACACTGCGACATTTGTGTTGCGCAATTTTTTTTTTTTAACGATAGTCTATGGTGGATTTTAGTGCCACAAAATAATGTCACACAACTAATGTCGTCGTGTAGCCCTAGCCTGTCGTTACGTTTATTTCTAATACACCTTATTAGAGAATCATGTTAAATTATATTAGAAAGCAGCTTGTAAATTATTCCCTTAGCAGCCCTATAACTGAGCATCTCCAAGAAAATGCCGTCTCTGGTGTGGACTGAAGTCTGCAGAGGCTTCTCGGCCTGCCTTTCTTCTTCTTGCCCCAGCAGGAGAAGCAGCAGATTGGCTATAGCCACTCACACCGACAGTATGACCCAGTTCACACAAAACTGCCTGCCCTTCATTTCGGTGGGAAGCAGGACTTTCCCCGTGGAAAGAAGCAGCACGCCTTATTTTGGGGATCTGAACACTGTATTAAAAAAAATGTCCTTTCTTGGGGCGGATTCCGGGCAGAATTTTGAGGCAGCTTTTCAGAATCCATCATAGGAACATACAGTAAGTATACAGGGGCACAGTACACTTATTGTCAACCCAGCTTCTCTCTACCTATCTAAATAGCAGTCCACTACGCATGGGCTCCCGCCGTGTGCCCACGGTTTACGGATGCAGACCCATTAACTTGAATGGGTCTGCGACTCACAGGATTCAGTCCGCACTGTGGTGCGGAGGAACAGATTGAAATCCAATGGGCTTCCACTCCGTACCTCCGCATCCATCAAGTGAATGTGTCTGCAATCCGTGATCTGTATATGGCAGATCCGCTGTTTGCAGGCGGCACATGTTCATGTGCATGAGACCTTACAATATGCTATAGCAGTAGAGGAGAGCACTGTGGAAGCATAGAATATTAGTTTTTTACTAAAATAAGTTAGACATGCAAGGGTAGGGAGGCAGCGGCAGGTAGAAAAGAAGAAGCTGTGCTGCCCTACAGTTATCAGTCTCAAATGTAAACGCATCGTTAAAGGGGTATTCCGGTTACCATAAATATAACTTATGTTTTAGACTAATTCATCATCAATCATTACCTCATATAATGTCTTTCACATATTTACTGTTCAGTAGTTATAAAAATAGCTTTCGTCCTGCTACCTACTGTGTTAGGCTTCATTCACACGTCCGTATTTTGTTTCCGTTTTTTTGCGGACCGTATGCGGAACCATTCATTTCAATGGGTCCGCAGAAAAAAAACGGAAGGTACTCCGTATGCATTCCGTTCCCATATTTCCGTTCCGCAAAAAAGATAGAACATGTCCTATTCTTGTCCCTTTTGCTGACAAGGATAGGCATTGTTACAATGGATCAGTAAAAAAATACGGAAACACGGATGACATACGGAACATTTTTTTGCGGATCTGCAATATACGGAACGGAAAACACATACGGACGTGTGAATGGAGCCTTAATTTGTGATACTGTGTGATAAATTACCATGGAACCGATCTGTAGTTCTGAGCCTTTGTTAGGTCAGGCATGCTCAGTGTGTTGCTATCAATTCTCTAGCTAAATGTCAGTGTGCTGGTGAATGGTCAGTAGAGGGGGCGTGACTAGACTGTATATCAGGCAGCCAATCAGTAATCATCAACACTCATGAACAAGCAGAAACTCACAGCAGGAAAGCTAGGGATTGTGGGGATTGTAGTTTTGTGAGGGAAGATCAGGAGCCATGATACTCCCAGTGTGCTGCAGGCTCACACAGGAGCTAGACGAATGGATTGCAAGGTAAAATGAAGCTCTGGTTATATGTATAGGTATGGGCTCTGGTTATATGTATAGGTATGGGTTCTGGTTGGGTCACAGCTTGCAGCCTTAATGCAGTTTTTCAAATATTAAGTTACTTTTCCGGAATACCCCTTTAACCCCCTAAGGGCTCTTTTACACAAGTGGATTCAGTCCAAGAAATCCGCAGCGTGTAGGAGAGCCAAGCCCCGTTCTGGACAGAAGAGGCACGGAGCGTTAACATGATTGATAATGCTCCGTGCCTCTGTGTAATCTTTTAGTGACAACTTTATCTCACTGTGATTTTGTAGTAAAAAGATCACAGAGAGGCACGGAGCATTATCAATCATGTTAACGCTCTGTGCCTCTTCTGTCCAGAACGGGGCTTGTCTCTCCTACACGCTGCGGATTTCTTGGACTGAATCCGCTCGTGTTAAAAAGCCCTAATGCCCCTTTCACACGAGCGGGAGACTCGCATGTCTCCCGCAACGCATCTACAGGGCTGGACTCGGCAGGGACAGGGATCGCAGAGCATTATATGCAATCCCTGTCAGTGCCGAGTCCAGCCCTGTAGATGCGTAGCGGGAGACATGCGAGTCTCCCGCTCATGTGAAAGGGGCATAACTGTTTTTCCAGAGTGGAGCTCCAGCAGTGGGAAGAGTAGCTACCTGGACGGGGGAGGGCTGCTTTAGATGCTGCTTTCTCCTGAATGGTAGCAGCTGGAAACATGCAACTGATTGTTTGAAAGCCGGCATTCCAAGCTTTCCGACAATACCAGAATGACGGCAATTTGTTCAGGACAGAGAAAGATATCACTGATAGAAATCGGGATGCTGTGAATGCAGCTGAAAATGAAAGTAAAAACAGGTTTTACAGGTTTCTGCTGCTACCACTGAGGAGATATCAGCATATATTCCCAATCAGTGTATGAGCGCTATTCCCCATTATGGACACTGCTCGTTTCTCAGCAGCGCACTGTATTATAATGATTTATACTGCTGTGTTTCTGAGCACATTATGTCAGTATAATTTAGTAGATAATTGTCAAGCAGAGACACACAACATTATAAATCAGTATAATACTGTGCACTTCGGCGAAACCAACAGCGTCCGTAACACAATCACGCTCACACACAGAGCCCTATGTCTGTTCCCCAAGCAGAGATCGTCGTGTAGCAGGGAAGCCACTGAACTGATTGGGGTCACAGGGCGCTGTCACCACAGAATCACAAACATGATGAAACACAGTCAGAAATTCTTATCCTCGTCACCTGTTCCTCCACTGTGAAATGTCTTCTTATTTCCTGCTGTGCTCTGAGCACGGAGACGCCCTAGCACTTCCAATAATTGTCTTTTTACAAAGCAGTGAATGAGTAATGTATTTTATTAAGTGCTCACCACTCCAGACCCCGCTGAAACAGACAGCCATCCCTGTCACCGCCACCTTGGACCTGCAGCAATAAAGGAGCACTACTGCAGATAAGGAATCCAGATTCCTAATGTCCACACCCCCTCCGGCTGTCAGGACTGCTGTGCCATACTAAACCAATGGAGGGGTCTCAAGTGCACATAAACACCAGTCCTGATAACATTTTGCGTCCAAAAAAAAAAACAGATCCCGCACCATTGACTTACATGGTTTTTGGTGCTGGATCTGGCTTCTTCAGTATCCCGTGCCACACGCAAAAACACTGCTTGGTGTCTTCATTTTCGATATAATACAACCGGATCCGCTCAGAACGGATGCAGCCAGTTGTGTTATTATAACGGAAGCGCTTTTCAGTGGTTTTGAGATCCCCTGCCGGATGTCAAAACCGTACAGCAAAAGGGCAGATGTGAAAGTAGCCTAAATTCATCATTAGTAACAAGGCAGAACCTGCTTTCATCACTGAACACTACTGTTTGCTATTGATGGCGGTATCAGAGTTTGCAGGAGGACTGGAGGGCGCCTGCTGCCATCATGCATAGTGGATAGACAGACAGAACCAACACCAGGTGTCATGGTGTGGAAATGTCTGTTCTCGTCTGGTATTCGTAGAGTCTACAGTATATCCAGGACATCGAGGAGTCAGTTCTACTGCTTTTTATTTTTTACTCAGGAGAAATGTAGATCCAAAAAGATAACTAGGGATGAAACATCCAAAGTCAATTGGCATAAAACTTCGGCTCAATACTGTACAGGGCGAGCGCTGAATGGGCGAAGAAGCTGGACAACCCCTTTACCTCCATGGCCTCTGCCGGGCTCCCTGGATGTAAACTTCCTGTGTGACGTCACCCCGGCAGTGACCTGCTCCCCTTGCATCATGTGGCCATTTGTCATCATGACATACGGGGAGAAAGTCACAGCTGCAGCGGCATCAAATAGGAGGTTTACATCCAAGAAACCAGCGGAGCAGCGGGTGAAGGAGCGGGCAGCCTTCACAGGTCGGCCCAGGAGAAGGCGTTTGACCCCCCCCCTTCCCCCTTAAGGTGCACAAGCACTTTAATTAAAAGTGAAGCAATATTTGGAAAGGACCTGATGCATCTTGTATGGATTATGTGAAAACTGAGACCCCGGTTATTGATGTGTCTGACCATGTACACACATGTATGTAGAGTCAGGCTAGGGAAGGTATAGGATTTTGTCCTGGCAATACTGTGGGTATGGACGCATGAGAGACTCACGTGGGGGAAGGGCCCTGAAGTCAGAGCTGTATAGAAGAGACAGGTCAGACGTGACTGCGAGAGAGAGATATGAGAAAGCGGAGTGGAGATAAACACATTCCCTGAGCGGACGGTCGGACTGGTGAGAAATAAGGGCGTACAGTACAGATACGGGCGATGTCACAGTCTGTACTAAACCACTGTGCCTCCCCACAGAGAAGTGAAAGGTCACATTGTCCATGGTGTCTGATCTGCAGGTATAATATTATAGAGCAGGAGGAGCTGAGCAGACTGATATATAGTATGATGGGAAAGGATTCAGCGGAACTTATATTTCATTCATGTAACCCCTTTCTGAAAAGGCGATTTTCCATTTTTGTATTTTCGTTTTTAACTCCCCACCTTCCTAGAGCCATAATGTTTTAATTTTTCCTATCACATACAAGTGGCGGGCTTGTTTGCGGGACAGGCTGTAGTTTCTAATGGCACCATTTAATACTGGATATGATGTATGGGGAAGCTAGAAAAAAAAATCCAAATGCAAAAAATGCATTTCTGCCGGCTTTATGGGTTGTTTTTATGGTGTTTCCTAAGTGGTAAACCTGACCTGTTCCTTTTATTCCCCAGGTCATTGCCATTACAACAATATATAGTCTTACTTATGTAGACCCCCATAACTTTTTATAGTTACATCTATGTGGGGGCTCATCTGTGCTTTTCAGTGATACCACTTTACAGTCTGTACACATTTTTTATCACCATTTATTCCATTTTTTGGTGAGGTGAAGTGAATAAATAAATAAATCAGCTATTTAGATTTTATTTTCCAGTTACAGCGTTCACCGCACGTTTTATATTTTAAGTCTGGGTATTTTTGCACGCCCCGATGCCCATGATGTTTTTTATTCCGGGTAAATGGGGAGATTTTAATTTTTCTATATCACCCCACTATTATATGAGGGAGCAGCTCCCTAATACCCTATTAGTAAGACAGATGTCGCTGCTGCTGAGGGACATTTCAGCCCAAGTTTTCTCCTATAAATAAAGTCTTTTCCTAAATACCGTATATTACAAAAAATGTTCCCTACACAACAGCAAAAAGAAAAAAAAACCTGCCTTGTTGCTGTAGCCTTACTCCATTGACTTCAGTGTAAGTCGTGTGCAACATGCGACTCCTCTATAGACCTGTGATATTTAAATAAAATTAAAAAAAATATTAAAAAGTCACAGGCGAGTCACCTGTCGCTCGCAACTTGAAGTAACATACAACCTGCAACACATCAGGTCCATGTGACAGTATGTTGGGTGGGCGGCACTGACAACCCTCAGATCCTATGTCGTCACATGTCACCGGGCTGTGTTACCAGATATTACTAGTACAGTTTTAGGGCTCATGCACACAAACGTATTTTCTTTCCGTGTCCATTCCGTTTTTTTTGCACACTGTATACGGAACCATTCATTTTAATGATTCCGCAAAAAAGTTACTCCACGTGCATTCCATTTTCGTGTGACCGGTTCCTCAAAAAAATAGAACATGTCCTATTATTGTCCGCATTACGGACACGGATAGGACTGTTCTATTAAGGGCCAGCTGTTCCGTTCTGCAAAATACGGAATGTACACGGACGTCATCCATATTTTTTGTGGATCCGTTTTTCTTTTGTGGACCGCAAAATACATATGGTCGTGTGGACGAGCCCTTACTCTAGAATCGCGGTGCAAAACGGCACATCTCAGGCACAGCCTCCTCGTCCAGCAAGCCGGAGAAAAGCGTAGAAACCCAAATTTAAAACGGTTTCCAGGCGCAGACACAACGGTAAATGTGGGCCACCATGTAACAAAAATATCAAAAACTGCAGGTGGAAAGAAAAAAAAAATGCCAAATTGATGTGTGTGGAGACCCTAACCTTAAGAAGGCACAACTCTGCGCCCTCCAAACACCTGCCCCCTACACAGCCATGGACTTGTAATAAGGTCTCACTGCCATTCTCAGGACATGTAATCTTATATCATTCTGTGAACTGTCGCACTGTCTGAGACAATAAGTGATGTGACATACTCTAAGGGATCATCACCCAAATTGTGAAGTCACTAAAATGGTTTCAATAGTTAAGCAGGGCTACAGTCTTCAGTATCCTGCGACTTATCCCTCCCGTACAGTGAGACATTTACCTCAGACAAAGCGCAGGACCATGCCAGCAGCACGTTCTAACGGGCACTGTGCCTTCAGGACCCCAGAACATGTCACTACACCAGAGGACATTATAACAGGCACTGTCCCCTCAGGACCCCAGAGAACACGCTCCGTCCATCTTACCTGGCGGCACGTCCATGAGGTCAGCCGTTCTGCCGGAGCGAAGTGCCGCTAAAGTCCTCCAAGCGCAGACACTACTCGTGAGGAGAGCGGCGCTGTACTCCCCTTCCCGCCCTCTCTTCCTGCATCCACTCACAGCAGGCACCTCCCTCCATGCGCTACCTCCAGGCAAAGCCGCACCTACAGTCCCGCTCAGGACGAGAGCCGTCCATTCACGTTGGGTGTGATGTTGCCTTGGTGCTAGAGTGGGATTACTGAGGCGTCGTCCCAGGATGTGCGCCCAGAAGAGAGCGTTACAATTGTGTGGATAGAAAGAGCCTATGTGACCAGCGCCACCACGTGGACGTCACTGGTAGCTCAAGAACGAGCATCGTGCGCTGACTATTTGGAGATAGTTTTCTAGGGATAGGGAAAAAAAACCCTCACAATGGTGTAAAATAATAGAAGTCATAGTCGCCTCAGCAGTCTGCTACTCCTGTTCTGTAGCTTCCTGGAACCCCTGTGGTACATTCTTGTCCTTGTCCACCACCAATGAGGCCAGGTGAGGCTATGGCCTGAGGCAACAGCAGGTAGGGACAAGAGGGGGGCAGCCGAAGGGCCATGGGCAATGAGCGCTTTCATTGTCGCAAAGGGGTTAGGTTAAGAAATTGGCATGGGGGAGGGTCAGTTTTCGAAGTGCTGATCTCTGCTGTAAGCGGGGCATAGTTAATGGCTCATGGGCCCTGGTGCAAGAGTTCAGCTTGCCCCCCCCCCTTTCCCTTAGTACTTTGTGGCCAGGGGCAGGGAAGCACAAATCCTTTGTGCTACCCGAGGCAAAAATTGAAATGGCACCCCCCCTCCATGCCAAATTTTTTACCTGACCCCTTCCTTCCAGCCAGAGATGTAAATTGACTAGCATGCACTTTCTATAATACCAGTGTCTTCTTATGCGGCACAAGGGTCTTTGGGCCCCCTCAGGCCCCTGGGCCCGGTAGCGACTGCTACCTCGCACCCCCTATAGCTACGCCCCTGGCTGTAAGGTATTACTTGTATTATGTTAAGGCCTCATGCACACGACTGTTATTTTGGTCCATATCCTAGCCACATTTTTTGCAGCTCTTATGCGGGCCCATTCACTTCAATGCGGACAGCACTCTGTATGCTGTGCGCATCCGTTGCTCCGTTCTGCAGCCTTGAAAAAAAAAAAAAAGAACATGTCCTATTCTTGTGCGTTTTGCGGACAAGAATAGGCATTTCTATCATATTTATATATATATATATATCATATATATCATAGGGCGGGACGTTCTGTAAAATGCGGAACGCACATGCCTGGTATCCTTGTTTTGAAAGTTTTTCAGTATAGATGATCATCAGTATCTGATCGGTGGGGGTCGGTTATCTGGAAACCCCACCAATCAGATGTTGGAAGAGGCTATGTTCATCACATGGTCTATTTGCCATTCAGTCCCTTATGGGGTAGATCATGTGATATTTTTATAGAGTAGGTCATTATGGACGCAGCGATACCTAATATGTCAATTTTTTAAAATGTATTCTGGTTTTACACAATAAAAGCATTTTTGGAAAAAAAAATCAATCAATTTTTCTGTCTCCATTTTATGAAAGCCATATTGTTTTTATGTTTCGGGCGATTGTCTTATGTAGGGGCTCATTTTTTGCAGGAAGAGGTAACGGTACTATTTTGGGGCATGAACCTGTCAGTATAGTTCACTGTGTCATGGGTTGCTGTACGTACTCGCTTTAGTAGCTCTCTGGCGTACTTGCTGTGGTGGATTCTGTGTAGGCTGGCTGCTATGACCCACTTGTAGTTGCGAAAGCCTGTGTGTGCTCTTTGTGCTTGCCTGCTCCCCTACCTGTTGTCTCGGTTCTGGTGGAGTTAACTTTCCCTGTTCTCTCTGGGTGTGTTAGCTAGGTGGTCAGATGACCTGGTTACCCTGCTATAACATCTTGAGAGTTTGGGGGATCAGTCTGTCTCCAGCTTTGCTCGGTGCAGGATCTTTGCACCTGACCTGGGATAATTCCATCTGCCTTGTCTGTGTGGTCACCTAGTGAGACATCAAGGTCACCTTGTCCAGTTTCTTGTGTGCAGCTGTCTGTTCGCCCATGGACTAACTCTGTATGGGGAACAGGCATCTGCTAGTCCGGTTCTGTGTCTTGTGTGCAGCTCTGTCTGTTCGCCCATGGACTAAGGCCTCATGCACATGAACGTATTACTTTCCGTGTCTGTTCCGTTTTTTTTGCGGACCATATGTGGTCTATTCATTTCAATGGGTCCACAAAAAAAAGAGGTTACTCTGTGTGCATTCTGTTTCCGTATGTCTGTATTTACGTTCCACAAAAAAAATAGAACATGTCCTATTATTGTCCACATTAAGGACAAGTATAGTACTGTTCTATTAGGGGCCAGCTGTTCTGTTCCACAAAATACGGAATGCACATGGACGTCATCCATATTTTTTTCAGACCGCAAATTACATACGGTCATGTGCATATCTCTGCATAGGGAACAGGCATCTGCTAGTTCGATTCTGTCCCTTTAGTGAAAGGGCTCCTGGGTTCTCCGTAGGGAGGACATGTCTATGTGTGCAGCTCTGCCTGTGGCCGTCATGTGGTGTTCCGCATGGAGTCCAGGCATCTGCTTGTCTGCCTGTCTGGGCACCTCTGCCTGTGACCGCCATGCATCTGTTCCGCATGGGGTCCAGACATCTGTGTGTGTTCTGGTTTCCATTTGTCTTGTCTGAACTGTGTCCAGTTATGTTTGGGTTCCAGTTCGTGTGTCTGGTTTCCAGTCCTTATGTTCTGTGGACCACTGGTGCTTGCATCGTCAATCTCTAAAGGTAAGTGGCCAAGTGCAGTGGGACCATCCAGGAGGTACGAACAGTGAGTACTCAGCTAAGTTCATCCCCACCATCAGGGGCTCACTGAGTCTTCACCCCTGGGTTTGGCCCCAAGTCAAGTCGGTGCACTTGGTCCAGTGGTATCACTATACCCTTACCTGCTAGTCCAGCTCAGTGTCATGTCCTGATTTTGTTAATAAAGTATTCATTTTTAGTCCTTGCTCTGTCTGTCGGCTTGACTTAGGGCTCATGCACACGTCCATTGCCCGGCCATGCCCATATTTCGGCCTGCAAACAGCGGGTCTGAAATAAGCAGCCACCAGCCGTGTGCACACCGCAATCCAGAAGGAACGGAACTCCATGGAAGCACTATGGAGTGCTTTCATGGGGTTTCTGTCCATGCATGTTTTTTTTTTTTACATGCACTACTTTTTTGTGGTGCAGATGGACCACAGACCCATTCAAGATGAATGGGTCTGGATCCGTCTATGGAATCCACACAGATGTTGCCTGTGCATTGGGGACCACAAATTGCGGTGGCCAATGCACGGAACAGCCGATCAACAGCTGTGTGCATGTGTGTTATGCCGAAGAGATGTTCTAAGGGTCATTAGGACCCTTGTTAGAACATGACAATACCGTTTTTTGATCGCTTGGTATAACACTTTTTGTAATGTAAGGTGACAAATATGACTTTTTTGGCAATTTTTATTTTATTATGGCATTCACCTGACAGGGTGATTTACGTGATATTTTTATAGAGCCAGTTGTTACGGATGCGGCAATACCTAATATGTCTGTTTTCTCTTTTTCCTTTTCTTCTATTTTTTATAACTTTATATGTGTTTATTATTAGAGATGAGCGAGTAGTGTTCGATCGAGCCGGTATTCGATCGAATACTACGCTATTCGGCATACTCGATTTCGATCGAGTATAACGGCGATGGCGCACTTAGAATTCGTTTCCCCTCCCACCTTCCCTGGCGCTCTTTTTCCACCAATCACCATGCAGGCCCGCGGAGCACGCTGGCAGCGCGAAAACGGCGTCTACATGGATTGGCTGGAAAAACCACGTGATCTCGAATATTAAAAACTCAGCTCTTCCTGCTCGTTCGCATATGCTGCGTGAACTTAGTCAGGGACAGAGGCTGAAGAAGGGAGAGATAGGTTTTAGCTGTTGGACAGGCAGGAGCGTGATTAAAAGCCCTTATCAGGGCTACTATAGTGCAGTACAGTGATAGCTTTACTACCATATACACTCTGCAGAGAACGGCTGCTGTATTCAGGGATAGCTGCTGGAGTAGGGACAGAGAGAGGCATTAGTGGTGTATTAGGTGCTCTGCTACATACCAAACTATATTTGGCACTACTGTTCTGCGTTTTTTTGGCTGCAAAACCCTGTTATATACCTAGTGTGTATATGCACCATCTGATCTTCTGGCAGTATACGGCTATGTACATTTTTTTTTTTAAATACAGTTTCTTTGGCTCTAGTGTTCTGGGTTCTGTGTGCCTGCAATACCCTTTTTGTATACCAGGTGTAAATACCCACCGTCTGACCTGTTAGTACACGGCTGTGTACCTAGAAATATATAAAAAAAAAAAGGCATTTTATTTGGCACCTGTACTGTGCGTTCTGCGTGCCTGCAAAAATCTTGTATATACGTGGTGTACTGTTAATACACACCGTCTGACCTGTTAGTACAAGGCTGTGTACCTAGAAATATAAAAAAAAAAGGCATTTTATTTGGCACCTATACTGTGCGTTCTGCATGCCTGCAAAAATCTTGTATATACGTGGTGTTAATACACAGCGTCTGACCTGTTAGTACAAGGCTGTGTACCTAGAAATATTAAAAAAAAGGCCTTTTATTTGGCACCTGTACTGTGCGTTCTGCGTGCTTGCAAAAATCTTGTATATACGTGGTGTTAATACACACCGTCTGACCTGTTAGTACAAGGCTGTGTACCTAGAAATATAAAAAAAAAAGGCATTTTATTTGGCACCTATACTGTGCGTTCTGCGTGCCTGCAAAAATCTTGTATATACGTGGTGTTAATACACACCGTCTGACCTTTTAGTACAAGGCTGTGTACCTAGAAATATAAAAAAGGCATTTTATTTGGCACCTATACTGTGCGTTCTGCGTGCCTGCAAAAATCTTGTATATACGTGGTGTTAATACACACCGTCTGACCTTTTAGTACAAGGCTGTGTACCTAGAAATATAAAAAAAAAACCGCCTTTTATTTGGCACCTGTACTGTGCGTTCTGCGTGCTTGCAAAAATCTTGTATATACGTGGTGTTAATACACACCGTCTGTCCTGTTAGTACAAGGCTGTGTACCTAGAAATATAAAAAAAGGCATTTTATTTGGCACCTGTACTGTGCGTTCTGCGTGCTTGCAAAAATCTTGTATATACGTGGTGTTAATACACACCGTCTGACCTGTTAGTACAAGGCTGTGTACCTAGAAATATTAAAAAAAGGCCTTTTATTTGGCACCTGTACTGTGCGTTCTGCGTGCTTGCAAAATTATTTTATATACGTGCTGTTAATACACATCGTCTGACCTGTTAGTACAAGGCTGTGTACCTAGAAATATTAAAAAAAAAGGCATTTTATTTGGCACCTATACTGTGCGTTCTGCGTGCCTGCAAAAATCTTGTATATACGTGGTGTTAATACACACCGTCTGACCTGTTAGTACAAGGCTGTGTACCTAGAAATATTAAAAAAGGCCTTTTATTTGGCACCTGTACTGTGCGTTCTGCGTGCTTGCAAAAATCTTGTATATACGTGGTGTTAATACACACCGTCTGACCTGTTAGTACAAGGCTGTGTACCTAGAAATATATAAAAAAAGGCATTTTATTTGGCACCTATACTGTGCGTTCTGCGTGCCTGCAAAAATCTTGTATATACGTGGTGTTAATACACACCGTCTGACCTGTTAGTACAAGGCTGTGTACCTAGAAATATTAAAAAAAAAGGCCTTTTATTTGGCACCTGTACTGTGCGTTCTGCGTGCTTGCAAAAATCTTGTATATACGTGGTGTTAATACACACCGTCTGTCCTGTTAGTACAAGGCTGTGTACCTAGAAATATTAAAAAAAAGGCATTTTATTTGGCACCTATACTGTGCGTTCTGCGTGCCTGCAAAAATCTTGTATATACGTGGTGTTAATACACACCGTCTGACCTTTTAGTACAAGGCTCTGTACCTAGAAATATAAAAAAAAGGCATTTTATTTGGCACCTATACTGTGCGTTCTGCGTGCCTGCAAAAATCTTGTATATACGTGGTGTACTGTTAATACACACCGTCTGAACCTGTTAGTACAAGGCTGTGTACCTAGAAATATTTAAAAAAAGGCCTTTTATTTGGCACCTGTACTGTGCGTTCTGCGTGCTTGCAAAATTATTTTATATACGTGGTGTTAATACACACCGTCTGACCTGTTAGTACAAGGCTGTGTACCTAGAAATATTAAAAAAAGGCCTTTTATTTGGCACCTGTACTGTGCGTTCTGCGTGCTTGCAAAAATCTTGTATATACGTGGTGTTAATACACACCGTCTGACCTGTTAGTACAAGGCTGTGTACCTAGAAATATTAAAAAAAAGGCATTTTATTGGCACCTATACTGTGCGTTCTGCGTGCCTGCAAAAATCTTGTATATACGTGGTGTTAATACACACCGTCTGACCTTTTAGTACAAGGCTGTGTACCTAGAAATATTAAAAAAAAGGCATTTTATTTGGCACCTATACTGTGCGTTCTGCGTGCCTGCAAAAATCTTGTATATACGTGGTGTTAATACACACCGTCTGACCTTTTAGTACAAGGCTCTGTACCTAGAAATATAAAAAAAAGGCATTTTATTTGGCACCTATACTGTGCGTTCTGCGTGCCTGCAAAAATCTTGTATATACGTGGTGTACTGTTAATACACACCGTCTGACCTGTTAGTACAAGGCTGTGTACCTAGAAATATTTAAAAAAAAGGCCTTTTATTTGGCACCTGTACTGTGCGTTCTGCGTGCTTGCAAAATTATTTTATATACGTGGTGTTAATACACACCGTCTGACCTGTTAGTACAAGGCTGTGTACCTAGAAATATTAAAAAAAGGCCTTTTATTTGGCACCTGTACTGTGCGTTCTGCGTGCTTGCAAAAATCTTGTATATACGTGGTGTTAATACACACCGTCTGTCCTGTTAGTACAAGGCTGTGTACCTAGAAATATTAAAAAAAAAGGCATTTTATTTGGCACCTATACTGTGCGTTCTGCGTGCCTGCAAAATCTTGTATATACGTCGGTGTTAATACACACCGTCTGACCTTTTAGTACAAGGCTGTGTACCTAGAAATATTAAAAAAAAAGGGGCCTTTTATTTGGACACCTGTACTGTGCGTTCTGCGTGCTTGCAAAATCTTGTATATACGTGGTGTTAATACACACCGTCTGACCTGGTAGTACACGGCTGTGTAACTAGAAATATTAAAAAGCCTTTTATTTGGCACTGTATTGTGCGTTCTGCGTGCCTGCAAAAGTCTTGTATATACAGTGGTGTTAATACAGCACCGTCTGACCTGGTAGTACACGGCTGTGTACCTAGAAATATTAAAAAAAAGGCCTTTTATTTGGCACCTATATTGTGCGTTCTGCGTGCCTGCAAAACTCTTGTATATACGTGGTGTTAATAAACACCGTCTGACCTGGTATTACACGGCTGTGTAACTAGAAACATTAAAAAAGCCTTTTATTTGGCACCTGTATTGTTCGTTCTGCGTGCCAGCAAAACTCTTGTATATACGTGGTGTTAATACACACCGTCTGACCTGGTAGTACACGGCTGTGTACCTAGAAATATTAAAAAAAAAGGCCTTTTATTTGGCACCTGTATTGTGCGTTCTGCGTGCCTGCAAAACCTCTGTATATACGTGGTGTTTAATACACACCGTCTGACCTGGTAGTACACGGCTGTGTAACTAGAAATATTAAAAAGCCTTTTATTTGGCACCTGTATTGTGCGTTCTGCGTGCCTGCAAAACTCTTGTATATACGTGGTGTTAATACACACCGTCTGACCTGGTAGTACACGGCTGTGTAACTAGAAATATTAAAAAAGCCTTTTATTTGGCACCTGTATTGTGCGTTCTGCGTGCCTGCAAAACTCTTGTATATATGTGGTGTTAATACACACCGTCTGACCTGGTAGTATACGGCTGTGTACGCCAAATATTCTAACAAAAAAAAAAAAAAAATGCGGAGGGCTAGCGGAATCGGACGTGGACGTGGACGAGGACGGGGGCGCGGAAATGCTGTGGGGGGCCTTGTTGAAGCCAGTGGGGATACAATGCGTGCTGGTGAGGGGCAGCCAGGATTCCGCTCATCCAGAATCCCTGCCTTTATGGGACAGTTAAGCAGGGGCTGGGTTACACCGCTGTTGAGGCCTGAGCAGTGTGAACAGGTGGTGCAATGGATAGCCGATAGCGCTTCCACACAGTTGTCCACCAGCCAGTCATCCACACAGTCTCACTCTGACCCTCCTTCCTCCACACCTGGCCAACAGAGTCATCCCACCCTTGACCCCTCCCAGGAGCTCTTTTCGGGTCCTTTTTCAGATGTGCCGGAAGAATCCCTGGAGCTACCAGAGGAATTTGTTTGTAGTGATGCCCAACCACTTGAGTATTCGCCATCTCCTGCTGATGTGGACCGTGAACCAGCATCTGTTATCATGAGCGATGATGATGATGAGACGCAGTTGCCATCAAGGGAGGCTGTTGGAATGTCCAGTGGGCAGGAGGAGGAGCAGAGTGAGGAAGTGGAAGAGGAGGTGGTGGATGACGAAATGACCGACCCCACTTGGCCAGGGGTGATGTCCAGCGGGGAAAGCAGTGGAGAGGTGGTGGTCTGCGCAGCACCGAAAAAGGCAGCAAGAGGCAGAGGGATGTCCAGAGGCAGAGGGATGTCCACAGGCAGAGGGATGTCCAGAGGCAGAGGACAGTCCAGACAGAGAAGTGAGGCCACAGCCAGCAGGGCCGAAGCTGTTCCCGGCAGCAGGCAGTCGCGCGAAGCTCCCCCATCGAGGCCTCGTACTTCTGTGGTGTGGAGATTTTTTAATGTTTGTGCGGATGACAAACTGAGCGCGGTTTGCACACTCTGCCACTCAAAACTGAGTAGGGGCTCTGAGAAGAGCAATATGACCACCTCAGGCATGCGGCGTCACTTGGAAGTCAAGCACTGGGCTGAGTGGGAGAGAGCAAACGCAATACAACCTGCGCCAGGTCTTCCTGCCACTGCCTCTTCCCCTTTGTTGTGTGCTGCCACTGCGGTCCAGACCTCCAGCCAGGACACCTCCACATCTGCCTCTGCCTCGACTACTTTGGGGCCTTCTCCTGCTGCCTCCCCTTCCCCCGCATCTTCGCCTGCACCTTCACACTCCTCGTCCCATCAACTGTCCATCTCGCAGGCGTTCGACCGTAGGCGGAAGTATGCCTCTAGTCACCCCCAAGCCCAAGCCTTAAACTGCCACATCTCCAAACTGCTGGCCCTGGAGATGTTGCCGTTTAGGCTTGTGGAGACGCAGGCCTTCCGCGACCTGATGGCGGCTGCCGCACCTCGCTATTCCGTCCCCAGCCGCCACTACTTTTCCTGGAGTGCCGTCCCCGCCCTGCACCAGCATGTGTCGCGTAACATCAGGCGGGCCCTGAGGTACGCAGTCAGCGCAAAGGTCCACTTGACCACCGACTCGTGGACAAGCGCTTGTGGCCAGGGACGATACATCTCTTTGACGGCACACTGGGTGAATGTTGTGGAAGCGGGGACGGGGTCGCAAACAGAGACGGCCTACCTACCACCCCCGCCCAAGATTGCCAGCACGGGTTCTGATAAACCCCCCTCCTCTTCCTCCTCCTCTGCCTTAACATCGCCCTCAGCCGCTAGCTGGAAGCGTTGCAGCACTGGCGCGGGGAGACGTCAGCAGGCGGTGCTTAAGCTCATCAGCTTGGGCGACAGGAAGCACAGCGCCCCAGAGGTGAGGGACGCCATATTGCAGCAGACGGAGATGTGGCTGTCGCCGCTGCAGCTAGGCCGTAACCTGGTGGCGGCTCTGGAGCTTGCCGAACTCAATCACGTACCATGCCTGGCCCACGTTTTTAATCTGGTAGTCCAAAAATTTATAAAGACTTACCCCAACCTGGCAGAGCTACTGGTGAAAGTGCGGCGCTTGTGCGCTCACTTTCGGAAGTCAACTGTAGCTGCTGCTAGCTTAAAAAAACAACAACGCCTCCATTTGCCTGAACATCGGCTGTTGTGCGACCTGCCGACTCGCTGGAATTCCACCTATTCCATGTTGGCCAGGGTGTGTGAGCAGCAGAGAGCATTGATGGAGTACCAGATTATGAATCCACGCGTGCCTCCAACTCAGCTCCCTCAGTTTGCCAACCACGAGTGGCCATGGATGGCAGACATATGCGATGTACTGCGTATCTTTGAGGAGTCCACCAAGAAGGTCAGCAGCGAGGACGCTATAGTGAGCGTAACCATCCCGCTCCTATGCGTCCTTAAAGAATCGCTCATCGCAATAAGGGAGAACGCATTGCACGCAGAGGAGACGGGGGTAGGAGGAGACGCAACGGAGCTACACAGTCAGACCACACTTTTGTCTGCTTCTCGGTGGCACTTGCAGGAGGAGGAGGAGGATGAGGAGGAGGAGGACGATGTGGAGGTGGCTGTGGAAGAGGAGGAGGATGCTGGCGGCGAGGGTAGCAGTCAGGCTGTGTGCGTCCCATTGGTTCAGCGCGGATGGGGCGGAGAGGAGGCGGAAGAGGAAGAGGAGGAAATGGCAAGTGATCCTTCTGGTGGGGGCAGTGACGTCATGCCTATTCAGAGTCTGGCACACATGGCTGACTTCATGCTGGGCTGCTTTTCCCGGGACACACGTGTTGTCCGGATAGTGGAGAACAAACTGTACTGGGTCTTCGCACTCCTGGACCCCCGGTATAAAGATAACGTCTCCTCTTTTATTCCGGTAGAGGAGAGGACGAATCGATTGCTGGAATACCAGAGGGAACTCGTGCAGAACATGATGGAGATTTTCCCACCCACCATCACTGGCGGCAGAGAGGAGAGGGTCTACCAGAGTCCCACAACATCGATCAGGCCCACAGCCACCAGGGGAACACTTTCCAAGGTGTGGGACACGTTCATGGCACCCCCTCGTGCAACTTCCATCACTGCGGGGCCCGCTATCAGCAGGAGGGACAATCGGCGGATGTTGCGGGAGTACCTGGCAGACCGTACCCCTGTCCTCCCCGATCCCTCGGCGTCCTACACTTACTGGGTCTCCAAGTTGGACACGTGGCTGGAACTGTCCCTGTACGCCTTGGAGGTGCTTGCCTGCCCTGCCGCCAGCGTGCTATCAGAAAGGGTGTGCAGCGCAGCCGGGGGCATTATAACCGATAAGCGCAGCCGCCTGTCAATCGACAGTGCCGACAGGCTGACGCTAATCAAAATGAACAGCAAGTGGATTGACCCGGACTTTGCTTCTCCAACAGTGGAAAGCAGCCAAAAGTGAAGTGCCATCTGTATGAAGTGCCATTTCCTCCTCCACCTCCTCCTCCTCCTCAACCGCCGTAGAATTGCTCCATAAAAAAAAAAAAAATATATATTTATGGCTCACCTCTTGGGCCTACCAACAATTTTTCTCATGGCTCACCTCTTGGGCCTACAAAAAATTTTTAAGAGGTCTCACCTCTTGGGCCTACAAACAATTTTTAAGAGGTCTCACCTCTTTGGCCTCCACATAATTTTTAAGAGGTCTCACCTCTTGGGCCTACAAACAATTTTTAAGAGGTCTCACCTCTTGGGCCTACAAACAATTTTTAAGAGGTCTCACCTCTTGGGCCTACAAACAATTTTTATTATGGCTCACCTCTTGGGCCTACAAACAGTTGTTAAGAGGTCTCACCTCTTGGGCCTACAAACAATTTTTAAGAGGTCTCACCTCTTTGGCCTCCACATAATTTTTAAGAGGTCTCACCTCTTGGGCCTACAAACAATTTTTAAGAGGTCTCACCTCTTGGGCCTACAAACAATTTTTATTATGGCTCACCTCTTGGGCCTTAATACAATTTTTAAGAGGTCTCACCTCTTTGGCCTCCACTTAATTTTTTCGAGGGCTCACCTCTTGGGCCTCCATATAATTTTTTCGAGGGCTCACCTCAAGCTAACTTTGCGCACTCATTAAAATATTTTCACAACAAGGACCTAAGAGCCCTCGATGGGAGAGCTTTGTGTGGGGGCCTGTTATAGGGAAGAGATGCGGCCCTGCGGGCTCTAGCCTGCCTTCTCCATGAGCCTCTGGCCAGCCCACGGCCTCTTCCTGCCTTTTGCGGTCCTACGCATCCCTCAACATCCCCACTGCTTTACCTGCTAGACATGACACTGGGCCAGGTCGGGTCACTGACTTCGTCATACTCAACCACCTCCTCTTACACTGCCTCACTTTGCTCCAACAGCCTCCCTTGCTGGCAACTGTGTCTCATCATCGTCCCTAATCATTTTACACTTTAGTGCCCCTTCCACACCACCATCAGCTAGAGATGGAGCTTGCTCCAGTGTTTGGGCATCAGAACAAACAAAATCCTCAGATAGCTCCTGCGATTCTTGCATGGGTGGGAACACTGGGTTGATAACATTGGGCAGGGTGGGAGGAAGGAGGGTCAGAGTGAGGTCCCTGCAGTTTCTGCAGGCTATCGACGAGACTGGACTTTGTGGACTTGACTGGGTGGTGGACAGATTTAACAAATCTAGAAGGAGAAGGAGGGGTTTGCCGAGCTGTCTGTAAGGGTTGCGGAAATCCAGACAGAACCAAGGCCCAAAACTTGGGTGGGGGTAGCAGGTTTGCCCGTCCCCGCCTCCACAACATTCACCCAGTGTGCTGTCAGGGAGATGTAGCATCCCCGGCCTCAAACCAATGTGTTGGTGGTCAATTGGCCTTTTGCAGTAACCGTGTTACTCGGGCGTGGATGATGTTTTGGGACATGTGCCTGGGCAAGGCAGTGATGGCACAGAGGGAAAAATAGTGATGGCTTGATTGCTTTCCCCCTTGCCTATGCCATCTGTGGTTGTCATAGGCAACGTGATTTTAAGGGGTGCAGAATTTTATCTTCTTTTTTGTCTAGTTTGGCTTGGGGTCCATGGCAATGTAGAGGAAAGAAGGTTTCCTTGTATGGTCTCACTTTACAGAGAGGTTATATTGTCTTTGGAGTGTATTGTTGAGAGGCTGTGATAGTGACGTAATAGTGCGACTTGGGCGCGTTATATGCACCCAGACATGCTTCCCCTGCTGTCCCCAGTTGCATTCCAGCAGTGTTGGCATCCTTTTCTGAGGTTTCAGGGTGGACTTGGTGACCTCCAAGTGGTCGAATTGAGATTTCCAAGTGGCGAGCATTTTTTTCCCATAGACTTTAATGGGATTCGATATTCAGTCGAATAGTCGAATATCGCGGTCTATTCGAATCGAATTTCGAACTTTCCAATATTTCACTACTCGCTCATGTCTATTTATTATATAAGAGAGGTGTTTTTTTTTTTTACTTGAAATTTTAGTTTTTTTATTATGAAAAACCATTTTCTTTTTTATTTTTATCCCACTGTGGGACTTTAACTTTTGGGGGGGGGGGGGGGGGGGGTCTTATCCTCTCTATGATGCAGTACAATACATTTTATATTGTAATGTATTGTAAGTCAGCATTACACTGACAGTTGCCTAGGAGACGCAGCCCGGGGGCCTGGATCTCCTAGGCTTCCATAGAAGGCAAGCCCCGATGCCTATGGTTGGCTTTCTCAGCAATTGGGTCCCCATCATCATAGCGCAGTCACATATGAACATGGGACCAACACAGATGCCTTCAGCTGTCAAGCGCACATACAACAGGTCAGCCAGTGTCATAGGTACAAATCTGCTGACAGATGCCCTTTAAAGGTGTATATATACGGAATGAGTCAAGTATCTGGTGTCCAGAGGTTACTCACCTCCTCAGGCTCTTTCGCTATCTGCTGCTATATTCCTTTGTCCACAACTAGCTGAATCCAGGCATTCTGCCATGCAGACAACCAGGAATAGGTGTGTGTTCACTAACACTCAGACAGTCAGGGACAATACACTTGTAACAAGTACACACATACACAGTATATACACACAAATACAGTATAGAGCATTGGCTGTGAGTTTCTTCATTGTTTCTATTGTTCATAGGTTATCAGAGGTCGTGCAGGTAGTCTGGTGGTTAAGCAGGTGGCCACTAAGGAGTGAGAAGATTGAGATAATTGACAAGAACTGGCTCGACCTGCTGGACTGGAAGGGGCTCAGAGAACTTCCAGTTTGTCAGTTTCTGCTTGTTTAACGTACTGTATTACGATCCATCTCCGTTGTGTTTTCCTCTGTGGTATACCATATAATTCTATGATTTAGAGCCGCAGGTGAACAGTCCAGGATGATTTGTGTACTGTCCAGCAATTGCAGTACCCCACACCAGAGGGTATCTGCTAATGTTTTATTATATTTTGCTATGTTATGTTTAGACCATGTATTCCAACAGAAGCATGGTTGGCAGGAACAGGGCTAACCATCCTGTTCCTCCCCTCTGGATAGGAGCGGGCGGGTCCTACTTCCTGCAGCTTTGCCAAAAACTACAGTGGCTAAAAATCAAGATGAGGGAAAACAGGTCAGACACCCATCACCTAGAATAACCACCAGGCCATACTAATTTCCCTCGAGCTGGAAACCACAAAGGACAGTCGGAGCGTGGTTTCGCGAAATCTGGGGCGGGGGTCAGAGTGGCATGAATTATAGGTCGATGACATGGTAATTGATGGGGACACGCAATGGGTAGCAGTGGAAAAAAACATCTTTTATTAGTACTGAATGGTCGTAGTCTAAAATTAGTCAATTTCATCTACGATTTTTGTGTGTCGTTGCAGAGAGAAATTCACCCTCCCACCCCTGCAGCTGATTTTTTTTCAATCCCTGTTGCCTGCGGAATGGGAGGGGGCGTGGCCTGGCAGAGTTGGGGGTGTGGATTATCAAGATGCTTCGAACGGTTGTAGTCTGAAATTAGTCTATTTCATATAAAATTTTGTGTGTCATTGCAGAGAGAAATTCACCCTCCCACCACTGCAGCTGACAGAAGTTTATTTTTCCCTTCATTCTTTCAATCCCTGTTGGCTGCGGAGTGGGAGGGGGCATGGCCTGACAGAGTTGGGGGTGTGGCTTAGCAAAGCGCTTCGCATAGGTGATTTAATCTATTTCATTTAATGTTTCTGTGTGTCGTTGCAGAATGGCTGCAGAGTGAGAGGGGGCGTGGTCTGACAGAGTTGGGGGTGTGACTTAGCAAGACGATTTGAACAGTTGTAGTCTATAATTAGTCTATTTTATCTAAAATTTTTGTGTGTCGTTGCAGAGAGAAATTCACCCTCCCACCCCTGCAGCAAACAGAAGTTTATTTTTACCTTCATTTTTTCAATCCCCGTTGGCTGCGGAGTGGGAGGGGGCGTAACCTGACAGTCGGGGGCGTGGATTAGCAAGACGCTTCACATGGGTGTATTTAATCTGTTTCATTTAATGTTTCTGTGTGTCGTTGCAGAAAGAAAGTCAACCTCCCACCCATCCCTGCAGCTGACAGAAGTTGATTTTTACCTTTATTTTTTCAATCCCTGTTGGCTGCGGAGTGGGAGGGGGCGTGGCCTTACAGAGTCGGGGCGTGGCTTAGCAAAGAGCTTCGCATAGGTGCATTTAATCTATTTCATTTAATGTTTCTGTGTGTCGTTGCAGAATGGCTGCGGAGTGAGAGGGGGCGTGGCCTGACAGAGACGGGGCGTGGCTTAGCAAAAGGCTTCGAACGGTTGTAGTCTATAATTAGTCTATTTCATCTAAAATTTTTGTGTGTCGTTGCAGAGAGAAATTCACCCTCCCACCCCTGCAGCAAATAGAAGTTTATTTTTACCTTCATTTTTTTTTAATTCCCATTGGCTGCGGAGTGGGAGGGGGCGTGACCTGACAGAGTCGGGGGGGTGGATTAGCAAGACGCATGGGTGTATTTAATCTATTTTATTCAATGTTTGTGTGTGTTGTTGCAGAAAGAAAGTCAACCTCCCACCCATCCCTGCAGCTGACAGAAGTTGATTTTTACCTTTATTTTTTCAATCTCTGTTGGCTGCGGAGTGAAAGGGGGTGTGGCCTGTCAGAGTTGGGGGTGTGGCTTAGTGAGACCTGGGGCGGGGGTTTTAAGTACTTCTTTTAGGGTGGCCTGAATTAAAGGTCAATGCCATGCTTATTTATGAGGCCACGCAATGGGCAGCAGTGGAGGAAAACATATTTTATTACTACTGAACTGTAGTAATAGAAAAAAACATAAGTTATATTTGTAGTAACCGGAATACCTTTAACAGTGTCAGTGAATAGAAATGGATGAGATCCTCAGCTGCTGATAATTACCTGGTTGTTATGGAAACCCGCTCTCCCTGTGTGTGTCTTTGCAGAGAATGGCAGTTGGAGTTTAAAACCAAAGCTCCCAGTTGTAATGTTGGCTAATGGAGATCATATTTTGGGAATATCTCAGGAACGGTATGTCCTAGAGAGATGAGACCTGGTCTAAAACCTTCCCGGACACCTGATGTACCTGTGTGCCGAATTTGGTGAAAAACGGTCCAGTAGTTTGGTCGCGCATAGAGAACAGACAGACAGACAGACAGAAACTCATTTTTAAATTATTAAGAGACTAGCAGAAGGACCCGGCTTTGCCTGGGTATATTTCATCTATTTCATTTAATGTTTCTGTGTGTCGTTGCAGAGAGAAAGTCAATGTAGCTGACAGAAGTTGATTTTTACCTTTCTTTTTTTAATCCCCGTTGGCTGTGGAGTGGGAGGGGGCGTGGCCTGACCGAGTCGGGGGCGTGACTTAGCGATATCTGGGGCGGGGGTTTTAAGTCCTTCTTTTGAGGGTCGCGTGAATTACAGGTTGATGCCATGGTAATTTATTATGACACGCAATGGGTAGCTGTAGAAGAAAACATCTTTTATTACTACTGAACGGTCGTAGTCTAATATTAGTCTATTTCATTTAATGTTTCTGTCTGTCGTTGCAGAGAGAAAGTCAATGCAGCTGACAGAAGTTTATTTTAACCTTCAGTTTTTCAATCCCCATTGGCTGTGGAGTGGGAGGGGGCGTGACTTGACCGGGTTGGAGGCGTGGTTTAGCGGGACCTTGGGGGAATGGGGGGTGCTTTTAAGTCCTTCTTTTGAGGGTGGCTTGAATTACAGGTCAATGCCATGGTAATTTATGAGGAAACACAGTGGGTAGCAGTGGAAGAAAACATCGCTTTGCACGGGTATATTTAACCCCTTAATGACCGGGCCATTTTGCACCTTCGTGACCAGACTGATTTTTGCTAATCTGACATGTGTCAGTTTATGTGGTAATAACTTTGGAACGCTTTTACTTATCCAGGCCATTCTGACCCCATTTTAGAAACTACACCCCTCAAATTATAAAAAACTGCTGTTACAAACTTTGTTAACCCTTGAGGTGTTCCACAAGAATTAAAGGAAAATAGAGGTGAAATTTCAAAATTTCACTTTTTTGGTAGATTATTCATGTTAATAATTTTTTTCTTGCAACACAGCAAGGGTTAACAGCAAACTAAACCTCAATATACATTACTCTGATTCTGCAGTTTACAGAAATACCCCATATGTGGTGGTAAACGTTTCTATGGGTTTGTGGTAGTGGTCAGAAGGAAAGGAGCGCCATATGGATTTTGGAGGCAGATTTTGCTAAAATAGTTTTTAGGCACCATTTTGTAATTGAGAGACCCTGACGTACCCCTACAGTGGAAACCCTCAAAAAGTGACCCCATTTTGGAAACTACACCCTTCAACGAATATATTAAGGGGGGTACTGGCCACTTTGACCCCCTAAGCGTTTTACGGAATTTGGAAACACTTGGCTGTGAAAATGAAAAGTTTCATTTCTTCCAATAAAATGTTACTTTAGCCCCAAATTTTTCACTTTCACAAGGGGTAACAGGAGAAAAGCACCCCATAATTTGTTACCCATTTTCTCCTGAATACGGCAACACCCCATATGTGGTGGTAAACTGCTGTGGGGGCACATGGCAGGACTCAGAACAGGAGTGCCATATGGATTTTACAACACAGATTTTGATGGATTGGTTTGCGGGAGCCATTGATTTTTATTTTTTGAGCTATTGTCTGATGTAGGGGCTCATTTTTTGCAGGATGAGGTGAGGTTTTCATTGGTACCATTTTGGGGTAAATACGCCTTTTTGATCGCTTGGTATTACTCTTTTTGTGAGTCAAGGTGAAAAAAATAGCTGTTTTGGCATAGTTTTTTTTAGCACTTTTTTACAGCATTCACCTGAGGGGGCAAGTCATGTGATATTTTTATAGAGC